>JAPZDY010000025.1:10126045-10143437 GCA_029783645.1 Ctenochaetus hawaiiensis
AATGAATTGCTTTCTGTCCCCTTCCCCTCCCTGTTTGCTGGTAAAAAGGATGTGACACTAGTTTTTCTGATACATACACAGTCACACAGAAATGTACAGTAAACACACACTCTCTTATTCACTCTTACACACACCCATGTCTGCTCATTGCCTCCCTCCCAGGAACATCAGAGGCAGAGCGACAGCCCCAGTTGGTGCCATTTACAGATCAAACACCGCAGAGTTTCAGCAGATCAGCCACCCTGACCTTCAACTTCCCCTCCGTCCCACCGGCACTTCCCCAAACCTTTCTTCACAGAGAAGATGCGTGACATTGCGGCATTGTAAGTTGTTTTGGCGACGTGAGCTGCTCTCCCTTTATACTTCACTCACAGTGCTGTTGATCCATACTGCCTCACTTTACAGCACAAACATAATTAACATTGTTCCACTCGCTAGTCCTCAGATTTGTAGCTACACGATCACGCGTCTGGGATATAAGCCCTCATGTATTCCAGTGATATTATCCTCTCTCTCTTACACACATACACACACACAAACTGCAAACACTTCTTCACTACTCCCACCCCAACCCTAACCTTCCTCCTCCTACCTGTGGCATCCTCCCCAGCCCTGCTCCCCCTCCTACAGCCACTATGGGCAGTCCTGTTTGTGCAGACACAAACTCCAGCATGGGGGCCAAAGGACCCCAGGCTGTGCGAGGTGGCCTCTCCTCTTCATAAACCAGACCCTGCAGGGGCCGCGCCGCCAGCAGCTCACACAGCTGGGACAGCACTGTCTTAGGACTACTGTCGTTCACCTGGGACAAAAAAAAAAAAGAGAGGACAATGAAGACAGTGACAAATAGAGTTGACCAACTAGGGCAGTGTGTCTTGACTTTGTGTTATTCAGATGGAAAGTGTCTGTAGTATGCATGACAAGTCTAGCTAACAATACAAGCTGTGGTTAAGAAGCAGAGCCAGACGCCCTTCTTCATTCAGCAGGGCCCACAAAACGGCAGCAGTGCGCTGTCCATTCAGCTCAAATAATGGAAGTGAGTATGAATAATGGATGGTCATTGTTATTCCCTTCCTTCAAGTAAGGTTGAATGAGCAGTAGGTAGAGAAGAAAGTTTCCAACCTGTAGCCAGATGACGTTAGCAGAGCCCCACTGGGTGACCACACTCTCCCCAAGGGAGCCGTATACCCGTCCGAAGCCAGGGTAGAGCACCCGTCCCCCAGGTCCCGCCACCGCCGCCTCTGCCTGCACTGTAGCACCGGCGTGGATCACGGCAATGTTGAAGTTCATCATGGCCCCCGCATCACGCTCCCGCGGGCTAGGCCGGAGCAGGAGGTGGGGGGAGGCATCCACCAGACCTACCCACTCTGCCAGGACCAATACGAGAGAGAGAGTGGGTATAGCGACCATGGCAACCTGCCGAGGGGGGGAGGCAGATATATATCGCACTAAGAGAGGGTGCCTGAAAGAAAGACAGAAAGCATGGAGTAGAAGAAGGTGAAGAAGAAGAAGAGATTAAGTTAGACTCAGGTGGGGGTTTTTTCTGTCCAGTACAAAGGACATCAAATCAAATCAGCAGAAAAAAAGAAAGGAGAACAGAAAAAGGAGGTGTAGACGGAGAGAGTGAGAAGGACAAAGACAGAAAGACAGAAACTGATCAGAGATTGCATACAAGCAAGACGGGGTAATGAATTCTGAATTCAATCATGGCTTAATAAGAGTTAGCTTTGGCTGGAGAAAATACTGGACGAAGAGTACGGAATGCAGAGGAGAAAAAACAATAGAGCGAAGAAAAAGAAAGCAAGACAGAGAGAAGATGAAATGGGTGCTATTTAGGCTGCAGGCTGAGAAGGAACAATATGAGGAAAAATAGAAACTGGCCGTTGGAGGGAAGGAGGGTGAGAGGGAGAGAGAGTTAATAGCAGACAGAGACAAAGATGGGGGCGAAGGTGGTTATTGTGCTGCATGAATGATAACAACAATTAAGATCAGTGTAAACACACTCGCTCTCACACAGCTGCATCCACACACAGACCAACGCGTGTGAACGTTTGAATTCGCACACACACAGACGCATAGTTGCAAGATAAATGCACGGCTACACTATGCCCGTAGAGCAGCTTAATGATAGAGAGATATGAGGGTTAATGCAGTACGCACAAACATATGCACACACACACACACAAACAACCACACAGAAAGATAATGACTACCTGGTAGATAGCAGGGTTAATATGTTAGCCGCACACACACACAAAAACACAGCACATCATTTTCAATTTACTTCTGGTGCCAACTGCCCCCCTTCCCCCTTTCTCCATTTCCTTCTCACTTCGCTCTGTCTCGTGCCCCGTCTTTTCATATTCCCCATCTCTTCTCCCAATTTTCATGGCTTCAGGTACCAAACACAATTGCATTGATTAACAGGGGCCTGCTGACATAATATTCCTCTCAAGTCACTCTCCCTTTCCACACCTCTGTTTTCCCTTTCCTCTTCACTTTTACTATCTCCATCTGAGTGTCCTTTCTCTTTCAGTCTTTATAGATTCTTTGACCATGATCAGTCTTTTAAATAGAAAAAGAAAGCGGCGAGGAAAAGAGAGAGCGGCGGTAGGGAAAAAAAGGCAGCAAAGAGGAGAGTAAATTGGGAATAAATTGAAAAAGAAAAGAGAGCTACTGTAAATACAAGTCATATGGCTTAAGATGGACTGACAGATTGATTGAAGGAAGGACACTGGTTTTAAAGCAAGGAGACAAGGAGAAAAAGGAGAGGACAAAGAGGGGAGGGAAAGTGTGAGGTGACATAAAATATGTGAGTAGAGTAGCAGGAAAAGAAATATTGATCACCGTGATGTGTATACGTGTTCAGCCTAAACAAATACACTGCCAAACCATCTGATTTGAGTGACAGGGCTGTGGGAATGTGTGTGTGTGTGATGGGGTAGGGGGCCACACGGAAAAAGAGAGGCAGAGTAAAAGGAGAGAGAGGTGGAATGAGATGGAATGAGAGGGCGAATGAGGGAGGCGGATAGATAGGGGTAAGAAAAAGAGATGGAGGTGTGGAGAGATAGGGAGAGACAGACCTGTTAGTAGGAGAGAGGGAAAAGGAGAACGTAATAATGAAGGGGAAAGAGAGAAAAACAGGGCTTTGTTGTTTGTTGTTTTTTTTTTGTTTTCTTTAAGGCAAGGAAGATGTGGCAGGAATGAACAGAAAGAACATAGAGACAGAGAGAAAATGAGAGTTGGAGACAAGGCTGCAGGAATACGGTACATCATATCATTTGGTGGAGCTGTATTCTACGGTGCTGAGCGCCGAGCCATTAACTGTTAGGCCTGTCACTGTATTTCACTCTCATGAGGTGTTTACGTTGCACTGCTCCACCAGCGTTTGCCGTTCCCTCACCGTGAGCCTTGTTGGGAGAGTGAGCATTATCATACACAGTCGCCACTTTCCACATTCGTCTGCAACATCTCACTGAGGCGACCACGATAAAGCACAGTACAAGTGAATTATAATCAAATCCTCATCTAAATATCTTACTATAGAGTTCATAATGTGTTCCAATTTTGCAAATTGAATTATAAAAAAGCGTGCATTGAGGGGGGCTAGTGGCAAACATAGACACATTTAAAAAACACACATACACCCACAGAGGGGAGAAAAGAGAGTGGGAGAGAGGAAAACATAGAGATTACTGTTTCATTTGATTTGCTACCTTAAATGAATCTTTTGTTTAAATGCAAATGCTTGCATTTTAGTATTTTTTTCCCCCCTCGTCTAGCTTTAAAAACAATCCTCTCGAGTCTCTGGAGCTGCTTTTAATTCAGTCGAGTGTCTAATGCATGTATATTTGGAAAAGCACTGCCTACAACTCAGGAACTATTTAAACAGGGATCAGTTAGTCAAAACGTGCACAGATTTCTATTTTTCTTTAAAAACATTCAAGACAAAGGAATCAGGAATTTATGAGACATGGTTAGTCATTTCTTAAACATGTTCATTATTTAGTGTATTGTCAGAATGTGTGCATTACAAGACATGGTATTATTTGGACAGTAATGTGTTATTTTTGTTATTTGGGAAATATCAGGACGGTTTTCATTACCAGCGCACTAAACGTCACAACTTATTCTTTTGTTGTAAAAAACTAAACTGACTACAAATAAGAAATTATAGAACTGAAAGCCTTTAAAATTTTATGAATTCTTTCTTTATTGATTCTTTTAGACTTGCACATATTGCACACACCATCAATCATCACTTTCTGTCCAAAAACAAGATATCAGCACTTACACTAAAGTGTTTATATTGTGCATTGTTCATGTTTTAATTTGTCAATCACTGAAATAAGCAGCTTACTGTATCTACAGTATAATTATTTTTTCTGCTGAGCCTGCTTAGTTTGTCTTTTTTAAACAAAGAAAGTGGCATTTACAGCACAACAGAAGCCAGCGAACATGGCAGCGACTGTTAGAGGCAAACTAAAAACACCTTCAGGAATATTTACAGAGTACTTAAGAGCAAGAATATTCTCCGGCTGACAGAGACAGCTAATCAAGAAGATGAGAGAGAAAACATTCACGCAGGCGAGCAAGGCTGCTCTTTCCCTCCAAAATTGCCAGCACTTCACAATCAAAACATACTTATCTTATCTGTGCTTAAACATTTACACTAAATCATGTGCTTACTTGTTCCAAATGATTTCCTGTAGGAATTGAGGGCAACTGTGTGTGAAACTTTTTCGTGAACTTTTTTATTCGTTTGAAAAAAAAAAACAAAACAGGTACAAAGTTTTGTGTCGCTGAAGGCAAATCAACTACTTTGATTTCTATAGAGGATTTTAGTGAGGCCTCTATTATTCCCACAAACACCAAAGAGACAAAAAAACAACTTGTATAGCCTCTAAGCACTAAATGAAAAATTGATTCTTGGTGTCAGTGTGTTGGTACGAAAACAATCACCATGTTTTCGAGTATCAGATACCCTCCATCCCCTTAACTGTGCATGTTACAGCTGCAGCGAGCGCCTGCGGTGACTCTGGCAGTGTTTCTCGGATAGAAGAGGGTGCCGCTTGAGGTGGAAGTTGGTTTTTTTTGGCATCCACACCTCTCTGAGCCCCTCTCCCACTGAACTCAAATGGAGGTAGTGTGCCAGACCGCGTGCTGCATCAGATCTGCTGGGGAAAGGTGAATAGGGAGGGACTCTGTGAAGTTTGGAGTGCGGAGTTGTGGAAGTGCAGTGTTCAGCGTTGTGTTTTGCCCATATCGGTGCTCTGCTGCTTTATTTCAGTCTGTCATGCAGAGTAATGGACCTGCTCCCTGCTGCCTATGGCACAGGCTGCACTGAATCAGCCCAGACAGGTTTCCACAGCCAACGCAAAACATCTGAAATGTATGCAGGGCTGATGCATAGTCTACTGTACACCATTAGAAGAAATGGCAGCGTCTGTGTCAGTCAGTGCAAGTGCCTAGAATAAGAAACCGTCCTCTGAAGATGAAGACTCCATTTTTTCTTTTCTTTCCCCCCCACTTGTCCACATTTTAGACCGCAGTGTGCATGCTGCTGTATGTAGCCTATATGGGTCCATAGCTGTACTATAGTAAAAGATAAGATAAAGTTCCAGTATAGTATGGTACCCACAGTGTGTATATATATATGAGTGTATCAATGTCTCTGTCCATGTGTGTTGCGCGGGGTAATATGGCAGTGTGGGGGAGCGGAGGAATGAGGAGAAGAGTGCAGCTGGAGCTCAATGCTCCTTGTGTTAATTGGTCCATACTTCAATCACAGCCACTGGAGTGTGTCCTCTCTGACGGAACATATCCTCTCTCCTCCTTTTCTTTCTCCCTCTCCCAATCTCTCTCTCTCTCTCTCTCTTTCTCTCTCTCTCTCTCTCTCTCTCTCTCTCTGGGTCCTGCCGCACTTGTTCACCCACTCATCCACTCACTCTCTCACACACACACACACACACTCTCACTTGGCACACACACCAACAGACATGAACACACTCGCAGACACACTCCCTCACACAGTCTGTCTCACTCACTGAGTCACTTGATTTGGTCACTTGTTCATTCATCCTTTCATTCATTCAGCCGGTCCCTCTGTCGCTGCACTCTGCATCGTCTCACTTTCACTAACTCCTCTTCCCTCTCTCTTTTCTCTCTCCTCCATCTACTCCTTGCCTGTTTCCCCGAACCCTCCCCCATTTTTTTTTCCTTACACACAAGTCTTTGTCCTGTATTTCTTTCACTCTCTATTTCCTCCCCTCCCTCACTTCCTCTCTCTCCCTTTTTGATCTCTGTCGAGCAGAAGAGCCACCAGGCAGGCGAGTGGCTCTTGTTCCTATTGTGCATAGTGTGCAGAGTGATCGGTGAGTAG
The DNA here is from genome assembly GCA_029783645.1 of Ctenochaetus hawaiiensis. Classification (NCBI taxonomy): domain Eukaryota; kingdom Metazoa; phylum Chordata; class Actinopteri; order Acanthuriformes; family Acanthuridae; genus Ctenochaetus; species Ctenochaetus hawaiiensis. The sequence goes on from JAPZDY010000025.1 coordinate 10,132,425, forward strand.
CGCAGCGTGCAGCAGCAGGGCGTACAGTAGTCAGTGTTTTTACTGCATGGCTGTAAACAGCAGTAGTAAAGCCTGCTGCTGCCTCCCTCGGACATGATAGCTGTGGCTATCATATGCCATCCTCGTGACAAAGTCTGAGCCATCTATCAAACCCTGCGACACTCAGGTCCTCGCGGGGAAACGCAGCACACAATATTTGTAAATTACACATGCCACAGGCTGATAACCAGGTCAGAGCTGGTCGCTTTGGATGTAATACCATTTTTAATGCGGAACAGTTAAAGATGTGGGGTTGTCTGATACGGAGCATAAAAAAAATGAATTATGGTTACCAAATTTAGAATATGAATAGAAGACACTTGCACAGGGGACATACAACTATTTGAATGTTTATTCCAAGAAAAGTATTAAAATTACTGTTACTCTCTTCTGTCTTTTCTGTCTTTTATTCTTCTATTTAACAATTAAATAGTGTAAAAGGTAAAATATGAAATTACACTTTCTTGTAGCTCTAGGCCACGTTCTCTACTGTACCCACCTGCAAATGCAACAAAATAATATAAAAATTGTACTGTTACATCAGCAAGGAATAAGAGAGAATCTCACCTCTCTGCATGACACTGGTTTCCATCCTTTATTTGTCCTTTCTGTCTTTTGTAGCCTTTTACAAGAGCAAAATGAAACAGTCACCTTGACATCTCACTTTGATGTTTCTTCTGAGCAAAACAGCATTTCATTTCTGACATTTCAAGTCCATATAATTTCCACGTGGTCGTGCCAAATGCGCCTCACTCCAAGGTTCAGAGTATCTTGCCTTTAATTCAAATATTTTTCGTGGGTTCAGATTAAACACTTCTGCCAAGAGACAGTGTCAATTAATTGGACTTCACTTCCGTACATCCAGGGGATAAATTTCATTACTTGAATGAGAAGACACTCCTTGTTTCTCTTTCCTCTATGGATTGATGGAAATGAGATGAAGCTGACCCTGGACCCTGCCTCAGTGTAGCACTGACAATTCTCTGACCTCATTTTTTAACAAAAAGAAAATGTCTTAGTGCTGCTACCCGCTGTGGTTTCTGGCACACCAGACAAGAAAAGCAATGACTGGAAATCACACCCTTTACAGATGATTATTACTGAAATATTTGACATTAGCACATCTCATCTCTCTTACTCAAAGCATTCAGCTCAGAGTATGTAATTACCTAAGTAGAGAGTGTGTTTAATTTTCCCTTAATATTACCTAGCACATGTCTAGTAATTGCAGTAATGCTCAATATGAACTCATGTAACCTGAGAGAAGAATCAGCTGATAAAAATAAAGGCCTGCCATTTGTTTCACTTGGCATTGTCACACAGTCTGGGCATCTTGAATTATTCACTCTGTGTGTGTATGCGTGTGTGTTATCTTTCAACCCTCTGTCATTCATTTAATCCTCAGGACATAGCAAGCTCACAACTACACTGTATTTTTATAGAGTTTTACAGACTGCATAAACAACATCAATTTGTGTATGAATGATGTGCAGAAATATTTCAATACTGTCACTGTTTATCCTCGCTCTCCTGTACAGACACACACATACACCTACACACAAACACATCCATTCAGAAATCGTCAACTACAAATGGTTTACTATCATCATGAGTGCTCAACCATAAATATCAGTAAGGTCATATGCTTTCATGTGGAAAGGACAGTATCTGGGGATATTGTATCAGAATTTCACGTATCAGAATGCAGGGTATTATTTCAATAAGCTTCACTGGAACATACTAATTAAACTGAATGAGTAAAAATGGTTTTGTAAGGAGACTTTACTGTTTGTGTGCCACTGCCAATGCTTGTATCAGTGCTTACTTTAAGGTTGGCCGAGGAACAAGAATATTCCATTACCTCACCTTTACTACCATTCAGTGCGTGGGGAGCAGAGGTCTGCAGAACTGCCTCCTGGCCATCCTCCTTTGCTCCCAGGTTGACTATAATACCACATAATTTGCTGAATTCAATGTACATATAAATTGTTTTTTTTGTTGTTGTTGCTTTTTATTCTGGAATCCTCTGACAAGATGTCCTTACAAGGCACAACATGAGGGATCATATTATTCTGTTTGTTTTAAAAGGAATAAATTCTCACTGCTCAACCTTTTACAGGCATCCAGAAACTCTGAGGGCTTTGTGTTTGAAGCAAATAGCTCCAATATCACAGTGCTGTCAATGCAGTGCAATCATCCAAGAATCAACATGCATTCATGATGTGCATTTACATAATGTACTGTACATTCATGAATGAAATGCGTGCCTGATTGTTATTTCTTTTTTCAAAAAAAGGAAGAAAAAAAAGCATTGAGATTGAAATCAGGAACAAATTGGATGAAAGATTTTGAGCAGATGTGATGAGACAGGAGAAATAAGTCTGTGAATATTCAGGCTTTAGGAGAATCACGTTAAGATACTGAACAAATACTGTGTTTTTTAACAATGACATTAAATGGATTATTTTCTCATTCCAATCTCCTGCCAGTAGTCACAAAGCCACACTGTTGCTCTACTCTGCTTGCACCAGCGCTTCCATTAATTCCCTCATTGATTGGCCAGACACTGGGATCACCTAGCCAGATCTAAATCAGTCACTAATTAAAAGAGCAAGATGAAAAGCAGCCGACACTGCAGCCCTTCAGGACCTGTAAGGTGAAACATTCTATAGCAGCCACAAACTAGGAAGCTGCTCGAGACTCACAGCAGAAAAAAGCACGTAGCTCTGCATAGTAATGATCCACCGTCTTATTCTGAGGATAGACAGATTAAACCGGGGTGGGAAATTTTCGCTGATATGTATCATGCCTTTCTGCAAGGTCAAACAAACACAGAATGACACAAGCAGCTGTCCATGTACAGACATTACACATATAGCTCAATATGTATCAACATTTTATCATGTCACATGTACACATACAAACCGCAGATTTTAAGATCCTCTCCACTCAAAAATGGGTTTTTCTCTTTCTGTTTATGCCCCTTAAATGTCACATGTTGCCTATACTGACATATATATGTGCGAAGTTTGTCACCAGGGAGCTGTTTTCACATTCCTTTAATGAAAGGTGAGATGTCTGTGCACTTCTCTAAAATAAATTCAAATGTATCCTGGGCAAGCTGAGTTTGGCACATCACAAATTTAAAAGCCAATCTCAAGCAAAAAAAAAAAAAAAATCCTGAAACCTCAGCGCAGAGCAGTCGTGTCACTACAGAGAGAGAGTGAGTTTGCATTAGCACAACCACCAACGCTGTCAGTCAGACGCTTTCAGTTACAAGCTAACAAACAAACACAAACAAATAAAAGGTGCTGAGTGCTATTACCTATCCGATACGTCTGATGCTAACGATTTTTGTGTGAAACAGACAACTCATCTGAGTTTTGGCCTGACAGGCTAAAACATGTGTCGCTGTGTTTTTCCTGTGTTTCTTGTGTTTACAGTAAAGTCGTCCATTTTTATAGTGCATTAGTTTTTCACTGTCAACCTCTCACAAGCAGCGGTGGTGGGCTAGTTATTTGTTTTATTTTGTTCTTTTACTTTTTATAGAAAAACTCAAACAAATATCAATCATAGCAGTATTTTTGCATACTTAAAAAATAAATTGGACAAAAGATGAAACGGTAGGCTAGTCTCAGGTGCCACATGTTGCTAAAGTTGAGCTGGATTTGGTCTGCTTTAAATCAAATGCAGCAATGTAAAGCTAGCTGTGTTCACAGCACATCTGGCTCTGTCCCCACACCTAACCAAAGGTGTTAAAAACATCTCTGTCAGCCTTTCCTATGAAAGTTGTCCGATTAGTTTGGCTCGGGGGATGCACTCCCGTGTTGACAGAAACCCAACAGGGGAGAGAAATGTGAGGACTGAAACCAGTAAGATTTTTTTTTAATTATTTAGCCTCTTATGATTCTTAGGAGTAAAAAGGTGGTGAGAGGTTAGTGAAGGGGATGTCAAAACCTCACAGTGTTGTCTCCTTACAGACAAATTCAGAAGTCCACTAATACTGAGGTTTGTTTCACAGCAGCAAATATAAAATATCTGTCTTACCCTGTTTTCTCAAAGGCTTGTCTCATGAAGCAACAGTATCTCATCAAAGAGTTGTTTAGTGGTCTGAGATGACCACAGCTCTTTATGACAGTTTCACATCATATTTGTAGAAACCGTGATTAGAAGCAGCAGGGAGGGAATAACTGTTCATGTCATGAGATAACCAAAATTTCTGACAACTATGATGTTGTTTACTTGGAAGAAAAACTACACAAGCGTAAAAACACAAGTGGCAAAATGACTGCAAAGCCACCATCGCTGGCAGTTATATCTAAATAAATCCTGTGTTAACACTAATAGAATTGATTCAGCTTGTACAGAATAAGCTATACACTGTTTGTTTGCCTCTTGTTTACTTGTTAATGAACCGCTAAATATATATAGTGTAATAAATATAGTTAATTTAGACTTAATTTTGTTTATCTGGTGTGACTAACCATTTTGGAATAATGCGTGAACGCTCCCAAGTCGAAATAACGAGACATTTTCCCGTTCTTACCGCTCTGCCAATAAGACATGAATGCAGCATTAGCACATCAATGATGAGTCAAAATCACCAAGTGTATGAAAGGGCGTACAAAACATAAGCATTAAATTTATGAACTTACATGCATCCGTTAAGTACATACTTAATACAGAGTGCATATTCACAAAGACTTTACCCAGAGCAGACAGTGTGATTTGGAGCTGTAATAAATAGTGTTAATACTTAAGTATAGATGACACAGAGCATCCAGTGCCAGCAATTGATCTCTTTGCTATTTCCCATTACTGCTTTGTACAAAACGTGTGAATGAATGTCTGTATTTCCCAAAAACTGAGGCCTCTGTTAGATGGAGAATATGCCAGTTAACACGAAACAGATCGCATAACAATCAGTTTGATGAGCCCGATCAGCACCAGACCAAGGTTAGGGTCATTTATTGGCTCATTTGAAAAATTAGATTGGAATTGCTATTACATTATTGAAAAGAGAGCGTTCACTCCTAATCACCTTTCAGGAGATAGACTAAAGACGGCTTTGGTGTGGAAAAAAAAAAAAGTCCAATTTGAATAATGAAACCTCACAAGCCGAATTGAGAACAAATTAATCCAAACCCTGAGTCAGAATACCTGCATTTCAAGTATATTGTACATTTCATTCTCTCTGGTGTCAAAAACCAGGAGGGGATCTGCAAGACTGTCTCGAATCACAGGCCAGTTTTAGAAGCTGGAGCTATTTACATGCAGAAATGAAGCACATTAAAACCCAGCAACATCAAACTATCTTCATCAGAGGCTTTCTTCATCTCTGCACTGAAGTTCCCTCTTCCATCCTTGTCTTCCCTTCCTTGTTGAACTGTAGATAGATAACACGCTGTGAAAATTCTATTCAGGTGCAAACACGCATATTTGCATTTGTAACAGCTGTATAGTCAGCACCTGTTTATGAAGGAATTCCACATTCAAACTTAAAAGAAAATAGAGCAAAGCTATTTTTGTATGAAGTGATAAGGCAATAAAACAGGTTCAACTTTGCACCTGGTACATGCACCTAGTAAATCCGACACAGTCACTCCGGTACAAAGCCTGCTATAAATGCCAGCTGCTGGGTTCTTTGAGAGGAGAATGACAAAGGGTTTTAACAAAGCTGGCCCTACATGCAGCACTGGGAAGTCTCACAGATCAGGAGGCATGACACAGCAGCCCAGGGTGACATGCGACATGGGCCGCAGACACAGGCTAGCATAGTTTTTATAAATGCCCCCATTTCCTCTTTTTTAATAACCACTTATGCTGTCGTTTCCTGCCCCATCCATCATCATGAAGGAGCGCACCACACCGCTGCAAAACGCTGCGCACCGCAAAACATTCCTGCACATCCCTCCATTCTCTTTCATTATTTCTCTTCATCCACCTTTTGTCTGTTGTGTGTGTGTGCATCTGTTTGTGTATGTGAAAGCACTCGAATGTATACACACAATAGTGTCTTCAAGTGTGTGGATCCCATGGGCAAGGTCCCAAGGTCCTCTCTCATCCAAAACTTGTGTGTGTTTGTGTGCAATATGCTATTCATTGTGTATGTCTTTTTGGTGCGTGTGTGTGTGTGTTTCTGACTGCATACCCATGGGTATCTGCCTGAATGTACTTTCTGAGCGTGTTTGTGTGACTGCGCATTGCATGCAGCCATGTGAAGCTGTGCGCCTGCTAGCTGCCTCCAGACTTGTATTCCCAAAACAAGCCGCAGGGCTCTGGCTTAGGTTTGTGTGTGTGTGCGTGTAAGCACACCTGTTTGATAGCGACTGTGTGTAACGAGCGCACGCTAAATTCTCCCTTACTGTTGTGTGACTTCATACCTGTCTGTGTGATTTTGTTTATGAATGTGTCTGTCTGCCAGCCTGGTTATCTGTCTGTCTGTTTTTATCTCCACCTGTTTGTTTAATGACTTTCTGTCATTCCATCCACAGTATATGTTTGACTGTCTTACTTGTACTGGTCCAGAACTGGTCTGTAACTGGGCCTTGAGTGGCATCTCAGGGTTATCAAACCACCTCAGCTGCCACTTCACTGAAAAGAAACTCTCAGATACGGAGTAAAGTCAACAGTTAATTGATGTCTGAGTTATTACAGTGCTATAATTTTATATTTATTTGGTTGTTGTCATAATGTACCATTCTTCATTCTGAAAAACTGCATTTCCAACACAGGCAAAGCAGCACTTGTATTTTACCCAGCAACCGGTCTCACTAATGTTTTTTAGTGTGTGAAAGCAGATAGACAGCTTTCTGAGTCGTAAACTGAGCTACACAAATGATGCCTTGTTTCCCATCGTGATACTATATGATTTTTTGTCTTTTCTTTACTTGTCATAACCAAATTCATCATATCGCCACTATTACATCTAATTAGCAGTAGGTACTTTGATTTGTCACTGAAAGCTTGGCAGCTGTGACAGAAGCCATCAGCAGAGATTTGCTATACCTTCAATAATTTTAACAGCAAAGTTTTGTGCTAATTTTCACTGGAAAATTCCATTCAAAGTAGGAAAGCATGATATCAGTGCTCAGTCAGTGCTGATAAATGATCAGGCAGTGAAGCTACAGTACTAATCATCATCACCAGTATGGACATTTTGTGCAGTTTCGTAGAAAAACAAAAGAGTTGTAATTTGCAAAAAAATGTTCTGCAGGGATCCAAGAAGAAGATGGATGGATGGATGGATGGATGGGATCCGAGAAAAAGAGAAAAGAAGTGAGTCTTGTTGGATTTGGTTAGTTCAGAGATTTGGATTATAAAATCATCTTTGCTCACAGCGTCTTGACTTTGTTACCCTCAGGATTGCTTAAACTGCAGGTTATGGACTTTTTTACCTTAAAAAAAAAATACAAACAATTTGTTTAATCAATGTTGACCATGAAAGCAGATTCTTTTGGTCTTTGATATTGGCTGAAAAAAACTCATATTGCCCATTCCTGTATTAAAATAATATTATTATTACAAAATTAAACAGTATTCCTAAATTAAACATGAGATCAGTGTAAATTTAATTACACACATTAAATAAAAGAGTCCACTGGTCTTTTCAACAAATTCTAACCGATGGCTGTAATTAGTTTTTAATTTATCAATTAATGCAGAGGTGGTTGTTTAGACAATGACCTATCAAAATTAGTCAAAGCATGCCTTCATAATTCCCCAGAGGTTTAGGTTTAGTCTTCAAATGTCGTGCTTTGCTAGACCATCAGTCTAAAGCCCAAAGGTATCCAGTTAACATTGATCTGTGTATAAAAGAGAGAAATGCAAAAATAATCTTAACAAAAAGGAAAAGCTGGAGTCCAAATAATGTTTGAGGTTTTTAACTTTAATGTTTTTTGTGTGGAAGAAAAAAAGAAGTGAATATCAAAATCGTTGCTGGTTATTTTTCTGTCCATCAGCCAATCAATTAATCAACAAATAGACCCAGGACTGTACCCTTGGAAAGGTTTTCACTTGACACACATCAGCAATCAATCAATACTGGCTTTGTAACTTGAGCAACCTTCACCCTTCTGAATTTTTACACATTTGGTGGGCTGAACAGTTTCTTCAATAATTAAATAAGCCAGAATATACTGGCAACCATTCGACATTTATTTTAAACATTTTTTTCAGTTTTAGATATGTGAATCTGTATTTTATTAAATATTAAAAGTTAATTTTAAAGGCATCAGTTATTACATTTTTTGTATTAATTGATGTTTACTATCATTTTAATGTTAAAAAGTGCTTCCCTGCAAAAACAAAATGACAGAGTGAGTTCATGCATTAAAATTTTAGTGTGCAATTTAGACTTAAGTACAGCACTTAATTTTGTAGAAGAGTCAATTTGATAAATTGTGTCCCCTGCTGATTCAATAGAGGGCATTCTTTCCTGAAAATTAGATGGATTAATTTAATAAGCACTAGTCAGAGATGTAATTAAAGGGAAAATATAGATTTGTAGTTAATAAGTTAGATTTTTTTTCATGAATGTTACACAACATCATACTACATTCAAAGAACTGATCAAAACATCCCACATCACTCGACAGCCCCTTGCCACCGCATGCATAGGCTACAATTCTTAGCTCAGTGCTTCAGGCCAGAGTGAATAAACAACACGTTCATCAATACAACCCGGAGAAGAGTCCGCAGAAGAACATTGGGAGAGAGCAGTACTGTAATCGCTCCAAAACACCAGCCTCTGATCTTGTTAAAGACTAATTGATGTTCTATGTTAACGAGCTTTACCTTAATTAGTGGTATTAAAAAGAACACTGGGTGCAACATGTGGAGAGGGGGTGAGAGAGGGGGTTTGGGTTGGCGGCAGGATTGAGGAAACTATCCACTAATGTTGCATCAAACAGCTGATGAAAGGGGAGGCGGGAGAGAAAGCGACGAGGAAACTGTGCAGAGGAAGTCACAGGTTGCAGGGGTGAGAGAAGAGAAGGAAAGGATTGAGGCAAGAAGAAACAGGGGGATTGGCAGAGGAAAAGAGAAGACAAGCGAGTGGGGGGATTGAGCTAAGCTTGAGGGTTTTCTGTGCAAAAAGTCGATGAATCAATGAGGTGAAATTGATGAAGAGCAGGAGCCTGGAGAAAACAAGCACACAAATGTTGACTCTATTCCTCTCATCTCTTCTCTTGTGCCTTCCAACCATGTCCCCCTCTGATATTCAATTCCAGTCACCCCTCTCTTACTCTGCCCTTCATTCTGCTGCCTTTCCAATCTCTCACCCCAGCTCCCCCTCATGTCTTCTCTCCCTCCTCCTCCGCCTCACACCTTCTCTCATCTCTCGCTCCCTCCACACCTTCTGTCTCTCTCATCACCTCTCCTCTTCCCTCACCCTCCCCTCCTGTCTACCCCTACTCACAGCTGGTACAGTACAGATCTCTCGGGGCAACTGTACGACAGATCGGCAGAGAAGGGGGCTCTGCTGACACCGAAGGCAGCACTTTACGGACAGCAGTGCATGCAGCAGGCTGCTGCAGTACGCCTGTGTGTAAATTTCACAGGGCTTGCGAGGGAAAAAACGATAAACTGAACAGAGCACATCACCTGTGGGTGAAAAGAGCTGATTGAAATGGATATCAGCTAGAGAACTCAGCTGAGAGGAGAGAGAGACGCCAAACACCCCACAGAAATGGAAAAACAAACAACACATTAATTCCAATTTCCATCCAAATAAATGCATTCAGTGGCCTTACAATGCAGGCCAATAAATTGGATCTCGCACTCAAAATCACTGCAGCGAATCTGCAAGAGAAGAAATATTGTGGCTCTCCAGTGTGTGTGTGTGTGTGTGTCAACATCATGATCTTCTCCCTTGGTGGCCTCAATGGTCCAAGGCCTGTGTTATTTGAGTTTTTTGATTTATTTTTCAGTGGTGGTGTTGGCAGTGATCGTTTTTTTGTTTTGTTTTGTTTTGTTTTTTGCTTGTTATTTACTTCTTCTTTATCACTGTACTGCGAGGCAAAAAACAAAAGTTATTTGGCCACCTGAAGGGGGTGCAAAATTAGAAATCTACCTACAAAGTGAAATCTCTCACACACTCTTTCACCTAGCTGGGGGGAAAAAAACCCGCCTGTTCCTGCTGTCTGAGAGTGTTTGAGGCAAGTCAGCCCGTTGGGGAAGATTCCTCGGTGGCAACAGAGGGATAACTGTGTGCTGCCATACGCCCAAATATTCAGCGTATCGGGATATAAATAGATCAAGAGGAAAAACTGATCGGCAATCTTGCGGGCTTAGCGGTGGCTATATAAGTCGAGCAAGCAGACGCAAACACACACATACACACGCTCGGGCACCAACATTGACCACGCAGCCTGAGAAAATGAGCATCAACAGATATGATCACCTCAATTAATGCATCCGCAGCAGAGTGAGGGGGAAACTGCAGCCAGCGCCGGTGTTTAAAGACTAAAACGGAACCAAAACTCTGTCTTTATTAATAATGCATAGAAGATTCCTGGCAGACAAAATCACTGCCTAAAGGTTTAGTCTATATGATTAATTGAACTGCCGGTATCTGTGTGTGTATGTATGTGTGTGTATCGTTGGAATATCTATGCCGGCCGGCTGCTGTGAGGAACCTATGCGTTAAGGAGCCAAGAGGCTTGAGTTTTGAGGCGCAGCAATGACAGAGGGGTCAAAGCCCCGGTGCGCCGGCCGTTTCCACCTCTCCATCCCTGGCCATCCATCTCTCCATCACAAGCGGTCATACAGATGCCGACACCCGAGCCCCCTATTCCTGTCTCAATGACGCGTAGCACCCTCTCACTGCCCGAGCCGCAATTAATCTAAGCAGCACAGAGTCTGTGTGCGTGTGTGAGTGCGAGATGGAAAAATGCCTCCGCACTGCAAATATCATTAAAATAAATGTACTTACTGTTTTTCACCAGCCTTTCCCCCCTCTTTTCCTGCGTCCCT
>JAPZDY010000025.1:10144328-10156281 GCA_029783645.1 Ctenochaetus hawaiiensis
CATCCATCCATCCATCCATCCATCCATCCATTTCTGGCTCCCTCCCTGCATCCCTCCCTCGCCGTTCTGCCTTTTTTCTCCTGCCTCCTATCGCCTCTTTCTGCTTCTCCAAGCAAAACGGAGGCGCCACACCAGCGTCTGTGGATCCACATGTGAGTGTCACCCTGCCCGGTGCGTTTTTTTTTCTTTTCTTTTTTTTTTTGCATGAAGAGCTGCAGAGAGAGCGTGCCTGTATGTGTATGTGTGTGTGTGTATGCGTGCGTGAGTGTTTGCGTATGTGTGCATGCGCGAGCGCGTCAATGCGCACATGTGAATGAGAAATCTATACCACGGTAGCATGCCATTGACCATTTGCGAGCAGCTTGCAGAGAGTGCAGGAACATGCAGTGTAACAACAATGTGGCTCTTTTAATGAACTCCTTATGTTTTGACTTAAAAGTGAAATATTTGTATTTAAGTAACTTTTATGACCATCTGTTGAAGAGAACCGCTAAGATGTCATTTGGTAAATTGTATTTTGTAAAGCAAAGGTGTATCTCTGGGGAATGCAGGGAGTGTAGAGTAGGCCTACATTAAATTTGGCTGCGTTGTAATCTTCCCCTCAGTTATGCTCCCCTTTATCTTCTTCTGTGTGTAATTTAGGTTCAGCACAAATCAATGAAGCAATAGTTAGCTTTGGATCATCAGCAAAATGTGCACCAGGCTACTCTGTAAATGATCATATGATTTGAGTGTACAATATATATTTGCACAGACATACACAGACACACACACACTCATAGAAGAAAGACTGAGTGCTTAGATGCAACAACTGCTTTAGGACAAGCAGGGCAAAGGTCTTACTGTATTGACAGAAAAGTGACTTCCCCCTCAAGGTTCCATCTAATTGAACAATCATCAATATGAGACTCCAACTGACCCCACACATGTTGGAAAAAGCCACACATAAGTCACAGTGACATATATAGTGGCGCACGCATGCATGTACGCACACACACACGTACAAGCACATATATATGCAATAACTATATATACATATATATGTACATATATATAGAGAGAGAGAGAAAGAAAGAGAGAGTGAGAGGCAAACAGACCGTTTTTTTGGTGCTAAGTTCAATTGAAAATATAGTCTTAAAATATTCAGCAGCAGCATCTTTCTCCAAAACCAGTGTCATCAGAACGCTGGATAATCCACAAAACACGCTGTCAACAGTTGTCACAGTTTTCATATTTCCTCTGTAGAATGTAGTGGCACTAAAAAACTGTTTACAGTGAGTCAGAGCTCACAGGGATGGAGATATTAAAACCAAAAACAAATAAAAGTGAAATGGCCCATTTCAGGAGAGATAAATAAGAAAATATGTTTTAAAGTAGGCATTTTGGTACGCTAACCATTTAATCTATTTTAAAGTGGGATTCAACAAGTGAAATTTACAAAAGTTACACATTAGCAAATGCAAGCATGTAAGCTTCACATTAGACTGGGGCAACAAGTAAAGATTACATAAGTATCTGGTTAATTTACAGTTTATTTTCACTATTTACCAATTAATCTAATAAATAGTAAAAAGTGTCCATCACAGTTTCTAAAATCTCAAAAAGATGTTTTCTTTGTTTTGCTTACCAGGCGGACAAACTTTAAATAATAAATCTATTCTTAAAACAGTTAGACACATACACACACACACAAGACACCACACACACACTTGTTCTAACGCATACACCAGTTTCCACCTGGTGGTTTCCACCCGGCCTGTTTTGTGATGGAATGATACTGAATTAACAAACAATTTAGAGCACAAATGGCTGCTATCTGCTCTATGTGTACACTGATCTATGGTCAGTTTAAGGACTCAGTCCATATGGCAATAAAGGTTAGGATGTAAGGCCATTAAGCTGATCTGTGTGAACCGGCCTGGTGATTAGGCTCCAGATGGTATAGAGAGACTGGTGGCCGCTGATTCTGGGCCATACGATTTGTGATAAGGTATCCATATCTGGTTCAGTGGTGCGTTCACTGCCGCTGCTGTGGTATTAATAGGCCAGATACACATCAGCTATTCATATTTTCTGCTACGAGGAAAAGGTGAACCAGCTGCTGTGCTCTTCATATTCCTCTTGTTATCTGTATTTGCCACATGCATTCATCTTCATTTGCATTCATCAATCAATTCATCATCACAGCTCGCCGTGCACCCTCTCTCTCTTCCTTCCTGTCTCTATGGCAGTCTCTCAGCTTTGCCTGGGGCCTATGGAGATATTGGAGTGGTAACATTAGGCTTTATGGGGCATGTGATGGTATGCGTCATCACTGTATTTACTCCACAGTGTGTGTCGGTATGCTTTTATAACACAAAAAGACCTGCGGTGTCTAAGTACATCACGTACATGCTAGCTGCATAGTTTCCTGTTGTTTTTAATAAAGGTTTGAATGAAAGATTGAGGCATATTGCTTTGCTGATGTCTGTTTGTTTTCCCAGTTACACTTATCGTCTGTGAAAGCATGTGTGTGTGTGTGTGTGTGTTTGTGTGTGGGAGAGTGAGAGGAAAAGTTTGAATTCTGTTGTTTGGTCTGATGTGACTGGGCTCCCCTATCTCTATTTACGCATCTGTTTAGTTCTGAGCTAACATTCAAACAATAAGGTTTTTTCTCTCTCTCTCAACACACACATACAAAAATACACATATACTGTGTACACGGATGCAGTGACACACGATAGTGCATTTGTGTTGGAATTTTTACCCATGACAACATTTCTACAGAAATGATCCGTTTTAACATTTTGTTAAAATAATGTCTGAAAGAAATAGTTAATGTATATTTGCTAGCTTATTAAACTATAATTATTCCTAATATGAGCAATGCTGGAAGAAATATTCAGATTCTTTACTTCAGTAAAAGTACAAAAGCCATACAGTAAAAGTACTATGAAAATGTTACCAAACTAAGGGTATGTAAGTAGGCTATAACAAGGAAATTGTATTTGATGAAAAACACTCCCTCTCAGAAAAAATCAAGAGTATTATTTAAATGTATCAAAAAGAAATTAGTTAATTAATAACAGGAAAAAGCAGCAAATCCTAACATTTGAGAAGCTTATTGCAGAATAAAAATTGTTCTTTCAGGTCAGTCTCTATTTTGATGAATAATTTAAGGCTCTCTGGACTCAGCTGTCTTGTTTAAAATACCATCAGAGCCAGCTACCCAAAACAAGCGTATCTCAAGAAATTAAGACACCACAAAGTCTTATAATCTCTCTATATAGACAGTAACCACTTTCACGTGAAAGTGCATATAAATGTTGAGGTGGCTCCTTGGTGTAATTTAAAATCATACTTCAGACCACAATATGTACTATGTGATGCTATTTGTCTCTCAGTGAGAATAATCAAAAACAAATGACATAATATGATACCCTGCTTTTTACTTTATTTCTGCTGAAAACTTTCTTTTAGAGTGCTAAAAACAACCTAGTGCTGCAATTATAATTATAATCGTAGGAATTTTCAAGAATGATTGGTCTGTCATTCATTTGCTCATTACCTATTAATTTATGTTGATGAAAATATCCCACAGCATGAGGTGACATCATAAAATATCATGTTTTATCCAAAAAAGAGCTCAAAGCCCAGATAGATTTGGGTTACAGTGATATAGAGCAAAAGCAGCAAATCCACTGAATGGAGAAGCTGGAAGTTTAAACTAATCAATCAATCTACCAATCGACAGCTCTAAATTCACCACTCAATAAAAAGTTGATTGAGCTTCCTGAGAATGTGATGCTAGCTTCTTTTTGCACCTGCATTTCTCTCTTGCCATCTCTCTGTGCTGTGAAATGGTCATTTCCTCTGCATCAGTGGTGGAATATGAGTAAGCTCATAAAATCGAATACTGTGATTCAGCACAAATTAAGCATTTAACATTCAATAATACTTTTTTAAACTTCTAACTCTTCGGAAATGTGATATTCCTTATTTGAGGCAGCATTTTAGTTAAATACTTTAGGACTGAGATGAGCTTAGAAAATATGGAACATATTTTCAGTACAGGACTTTTTACAGTTGAGTATTGCTATTTTTACTTAAGTAAAGGATCCAGATACTTCTTTTACCACTGCCCACAGCTTCTAGACAGTGCACCATTTGAAACTCACAAGTTGGTTGATTAAAAGCTTTGTTTTCACTTTAAATTTTACTGAAAAATCTAATCTAAAGTACAAATAATCAAAAAAAAGATGCCCCCCCTTCAGCTTTAACAGCTGACACAATAAAAAAAATGTCAGTCAATACTTTAACCGTAAACAGGTGATAATGTTGCATTTTCATACAAGAGTTGTTTTGAATGATGTAAAACGGGGCTTTACCGACCTACTAAATTATTTGTTGTAATTTGTAAATGATAATTTTCAAAGAAGAATTTGGTTTTCAAAAGAAACAAATGGAAACAGAAGAAACAAGAAATAATTTCAAATTCAGGTGCTGTCCAAGTTGATGAATGTTGACACATTTAAATGCTAATTTTACCGTATGCATTGATATCTTTAGTATACTAACCATTATCCATATTTACTATAAAAAATCTTTTCATAAAAAAATCAATAACCCACTAGGCATTACAAACCTTTCTAACTTTCCAGCCCCTCACACACCACACATAAGTTGACTATAATCAAAAGTGCAGTTGATGAGGTTAAAAGGAGAAAGCTCATTTATAATCATTTGTGTGACTGGATTCCTGCTGGCATAAGCATTTCCTGCTACAAGACTTGTGCCAGGTCTCTCTAAATCACTAAAAAAAAGGAAGGAGAAGTTGACCACAAGGTGTGAGAGACTGCAGGGTTGTGATAATGTCTCTAGTGTCTCAGTGGAGTGGTGTCAGTCTGGCAGTATACTCTATCTGAAATTGAATTTGGCATGTTCCCACAGACTGAATGGCGGTTTTTGGTGTCACTTTTGACTTTGATCACTGCAGCGTGTGAGGTCTGGTCAGCTCAGCTCGATGAAATATATCCCATGGTGCTACGTCGCTATGCTAGCTTGAGCTCGTGATTAATCCTCGCTCTAGGGCTAGCAAGCCCATAAGCTAGCAAACCCCTGCCTACATGTTGCATTGGGTATGATAGTCTGACCTAATCTTCCCCAGTAGAGTGTTATCTGTCCTATCTGGAGAGGTGTGTGTGTTTGTGTGAGTGTGTGTGGATAATACTCCAGCTTGGCGAGGTAACTGTTTTTTTTCGGGGGGTGGGGGGCTGTCTCTGCAGGTGAGCTCTGTCTACTTTTCTCTGTAGTCGCACGTGTCCAGTCCAGTTGGCCAGCCTACTCTTCGATGTTGTTGAAGAGTGTTAAAGTGTGAATTATAACAGTTTATGGTGGCGGTTTTCCAAGAGTGTCTTGCAGCATGGCTTTATGAGTTTTCATGAGTTTCCTCTTCGAGTCAAATCCAGAACTTTTTATTTCCTCCTCTTCTCTTGCCCAGGTGAAGTTTACTGCTTGCTTCGCTGCTTTAATGAACAGGAGCCACAACTCAACAACGCCCCCTGGTGTAATGTCAGAAGGAGCATGTTCTCTCAGTCTAACAAAACACCATAATGTCTATTTCTTCAAAAAACCCATAAGAACACCTCGTTCAGTGATACACATCCTGTGATGTTTTTTATTCTAAACACTCAGTTCCGTTGTTTCCTCTCACTGTAACTGATAAGTTCCTCCATCTGGTGTGGATGTCGTTAAACAAACAGACCTCAAGCTGCAGGGAGTACACTGAGATTTCCACACCGTGCTGCATTAACCAGCTGTTTGAACTCAACAAATTTTATTTTATTCTAGAGAACAGTGCAGAGCTTAAAGCTATGGGGATGTCACTCTGAGCGTGAATGGACTGTGTGGTATTAGCATGAAAGACAAGATGCCATATGGTGGAGCTGGTTAGATGAGATGGAGAGGGAGAGTGGGGAAAGGGTTCAGTTAAAAGAGTGAAGGGGCCACAGACTGCTGTCATGTTTTTCAAGGAGCTAGAAATGGCTTTTTCAGCTTTCTTTAAATTGCTCCACCTTGCATACCGCACTCTATGTGTGCATTTACTTGGCATTCAGCTGCTGAGTCTCTCTCTCTTTTCCTTTTCCTCCCGCTCTCACACACCGAAAGTGAGGTAGAGTGGCAATTGAATTTCCTTTCACTGGCTGTGTGTGGAATAGGAAAAAGTTCAGGGCCACAGTGTTCGCCTCTATCTCACGCAGACGCCGGACGCAGCCTTAATCCATTCCTCTGCCCTTCCCCTTCCACACACACTCGTCTCCAAATCCCCTCCACTCCATTCCTGGAATAAATTATTTCATTTCTTTTCGGTCCGCAGTATTTTTATTTGTCTCCGTGGTGCGTCTCAACTTCTGTCCCTGTGGAGAGCCCTGATGAATGTGTTGGGCTCACACCCTCTGATCATCCTTGCTCTGAACGCCTTTAGATACACACTGGCTTCTGGCTGCCTCCAATGCACATAAGGACTCGCTGTCTTCTTCCCTTGCCCTCCTCCTTTTCTCTCTCTCTCTCTCTCTCTCTCTCTCTCTCTCTCAGACTCACAAATACACAAAGGAATAATGCAAGCTATAGAATAGATCTGGATCCTTAATCTTTTTCTTTACGCATACAAAAACTCTGCAGAGAAAGATACACATTTTCACTCTTCTCTAAGGATATGAGCAGGCAGCGTTGGTCCTTGTTCAGATTAATGATGACATTTAAGAACACTGAGCTATTTCAAACAACATCTACTATTCATGCGAGAACATACGTTCGACAATGCATGGAATTCAGTCTATATCTCCAAGCTCATGAATATGAGAAAAGCAGCGAATGAATTATTCTTTTTTTGATAATTGGAGTCTCAGGACTTGATTAGAGCAAGAATCCTGTATATGTAATGGCATGTGTTAACATGACTGCACATGTAAGGGGCACTTTGTGTGTGTGTGTGTGTGTGTGTGTGTGTATGTGCGCATATGGTCATGTGGCAGTGTGTTGGAAGGAATTAATGGAGGCAGTTGCACTTTCTCTTGTGGCGAGTTGTCGTGTCGGGATGCTGCACTGATTGGCATGGCCTGTCTGCAGCCCCTAACGATGTTGGATAAGACCTCATCTTCCTCACTGGCGTGCATGCGTTTCCCAGTGGGACACAGCTTGACAACACAAGATTGGGATTCGATAAGGATAAGTGAGCGCTCTGTTTCATCTATGCCTCCAGGGGATTCAGTTCTAACTTCTAACACACCAAAAAGCACACATACACACATAGAAACCACATTCCCCCTGGCGGGCGGTCCTCCAGTGGTATCAATTAAGGAGCTGGTCCAATCAATGTCTTAGCACCAGCCTGATACTCAACTACAAGGAGATTAAGACTAAGCTTACATCTTAACACAGAGGAGCCAGTCACATAAACATACATATAAAGACCCCCTACTCACATAGAACACACATTTCACATCATGACACAGAGATGTTAGCACAACAACCAGACTCCTTTTTGTCTGCTGTGCATCTGGCGGCGTTTGTGCTTCGAGACACTCTATGAAAAGAGGACAATAATGGAATGTGTACTTTCTCTTTCTCTCGCAGTTATTTTTCTCTTCTCTTGTCTCCCTCTTTGCCAGGCTAAAGTCTGACCTAAATACTTCAGGTTTTTGATGATTGGACCAAAACAGAGATCAGAGGCGTCCGGCAGGCTTGTCGTGATAGTGGAGGGAAGGAGAGGGAGGCTGAGGATCCGGACACACTCACAGAGAGATGCTGGTACTTACCACACTTTATAACTGTACAACATGGAGCACATAAACCAGTCAAACCTTATCCTCACACACTGCTGAATTCATCACCTTAAATCTTACTCAAAGCCTTACCTTTCACCCCGCCGTGAGATGAAAAAGCTGCAGCACATCAGCTCTGTGCCCTCCAACCAAGCCACTGCTAATCCAGGCCTGGGCGGGGGGGCGGGGGGGGCATCATTCACACACTTGGAGGGGACACCGGAGAACCTCTGACCTTGGCTTGTGACCACACCTTGAGATTGAAGAGTCAGTAATGCAGCGATGGCAGCTGGCCCACCAGTTAATGATCTGCTCTTTTCTTTTTCCAGCTTAATACAGATCCATACTGCTCACCACCATCACAGCACAGCACACACACACTCACACACTCACACACGCACTCACACACACACACACACGCACGCACGCACGCACACACACACACACACACACACACACACACATACACACATACACACATACATTGTCTTTCTACCCAAAACACGCACGCACATGAACACAGTCAAGGCAGGAAACATAGAGGTCAAGAACGCCTCACCAGTTTTCTAAGTGCACCCATTCATTTTTCATTTAATGATGTGAGGGGATGTGATAGGTGTAAGCACCGTGATGAAGTCCCCTTCAATTCCATCACCGCCTGTTCCTCCATCCTGCGGGACAAGAAATAAGGACAGGCAACTCTGACCTGGAGTAGAGTTTCAAAATGTTTCAGTCAAGTTCAAATCCTGCACTGCTGCCTCAGCTGAATTTTCAGTCATCAGAGTCAAAAGATTCATTAGTTAGTTAAACACTGAAGTAATACAATTTTATTTTTTTATTCAAATTGTAAATTTTCAGATTATGTGTACTGCTAGCAAAAAAATTACATCATGCATAAGAAAGTTTAAACTGAACATTGTCAACTCTAAGTTAACGAAAAGTGCAACATTTCTGAGACTTACACAGTCACTATATAGGGTGAGTAATTGAAACTTTATGTTTTCTTCAATTTCAGAGGTCAAAAGTCAGAAATAAGTGTAAAACCGTTTTCAGACAGCCTTCCTGGCCTCAAGGTTAAGGTGTTAATTAAAACAGATAAGCTTCAGTTAGAGTCTGACCAGGAATCTTTTTCTCCATTTACACCAGATTTTTTGACATGATTACCTTCTGCTGGCTGAATCAGAATGAACATGTAAATGCAAAGTGTACAGTAAAAACATGCAGATTGTACTGTGATCTGAGTGTGATCAAATTAGCCAGATGACATTTTTAGCTAATTTAAAGCTAAAAGAGTGATCACACGCTTACAAAAAACATTCATCCACCAAAAACAAGATCTCCTATTTGTCCTGAGAGTCAAAGCTGCCTGGCAACAGAGGTGGCAGTATCTAGCAAGTCTTACCTTGTAAAAAAAATTATTCAAAAATAAATAATTTTTTTTTTTTACCTTGACCTGGGACGCACTTTATTTTTTTGACAATTTTTTCCTGTGCTGCCTCACTAATTTGCATTTTAGGATCTAAAATCGCAATTGCGATCTACATCACAGTGCTGGCAGAATCAAGATAAAGAGAATGCTGATTAATACCAGGTCCTGTTGATCAGATGTTATTATCCAGATAATGTATCCAGATACAGATCTCATGTTAACACCAGGTGTAAATTGTACCCTTGTAGCGAGCCTTTTCTAATCTTTCTCCCCTCATTTCATGTCATCTTCCCACTTTCATGTTTTTAATTAAAGTGTGAAATGGAACAAAAATAAATAGATCAGACTTTGATCTTTTAAAGAAGGCACATACTTAATCTTAAACAACAATTACTATCTGTTTCACCCAGACATCAACCAAGACACCAAATATCTGGATTAGCTACATAACTTACATGATCAGTAATCTGAGAATGCTGTAATGCCTCACTGTGGTTACCATTAACTCAGTTCCCAACCTGCAAACTATAAATAAATAATCAATCATTCTAATCAATAGCTTGAACAACTGCTGAATACAATTCACCACTGTTCAAACTTTTAACTGTGTTGACGCACGTGCTGTTAGAGCGCTGTGTGCATTGAATCCAGGGAGAATCGAGGTATAGACGAGAAAAGCACACCTCAGCCCTGTGAAGTGGCTTCCCTTCTCTAAACACTGATCTGATAAGATAGGAGCAAACCCCACCAGGAATTTGTTTTCACCGCTCGTTCACGATAGCGAAGAGACACGTGGAGAAGAGAGCCACTTGGCCTCGTGTCAAGACACACTAAGGGAAAGCAAGTGAATTCCAACAGAGAGGAAGAATCCACTGCCAGTTATTGGTTTTGGCCCCCCGTCAGACTGACCCCATCAGCAGGAGAAGCCAAACATCTGCTTCTCCTACTTGATGGGAGGGGAGAAACAATATGTGGTTGGCAGTCGCAGTCAGCTCTCACTTGCACAAAAGGATAGTGGTCCCGTGACTCAAGGTCGGACACGGGCGAGAAATTATGAATGCTTCGATCCCACCACTCATTGACTAAACGCAGATTCAATTAAACCCAGTTGAAGGTCACGAGGTAATAGAATGTAAGCGAGTCTGGCGTGGTGCTTAATGGAAGTTCTCATGGCCTTGGTAATATTTAATCCGATGGCCCACCCTGACTACCCCTGCGTGTACCCTTACCCCTGTGTGCTGTCATCACCTGAGGTTGGTGAAGGATGTAAAGGAGGACGTGCTTCGAATTCACAGACTGATGTCAAAACAGACTGTGTTGCTCAATGTTTCCAGATATAGAAAGATGAGAGTTGTTGAAAACAGTGCTGGCGACAGAAGCAAAGAAGAGAGAACAGATAGAGATCAGAGAGAGGGAGGGAGCGGGGGGGGGGGGGGTGACACAGGTGAGGAGGCAGTAAAGTACAATGGGCGGGGATACTATGGGAGGGAGTGGACGGTGGGAGGGAGAAAAAAAGGGAGATAAGGAGGGAACAGGCAAAGGAATTTGTGAGTAACTGAAAGCAGTAGCGGGTGGTTGAAGGGAAAAGGGAGGAGCGTTGAGCAGACAGCGAGGTTACACATGAGAAGTCTGAAGAAGACTTAAACAAAGCCCAGAGAGGCAGAGAAGGAGAGAAGGAACAGGTAGAGTTGGTTAGGTTTCAATCTCACCTCACAGCTAATTACTATGCTCTCACTGTGGTGAAAGAAAGCAAACAGAAACTAAAGGAAGGCAAACAGTAAACGGAAAGGCTAGTCGAAGGCAGGAGAGGAGAAAGCAGAAGTGACAAGGAAAGGAGGAAGAGACAGCAGTTAAAAAGTCTGTTCCAGGAGAATTATTGAGCAAGAGAAACAAAACAAAACAAAAAAAGAAAGAAGGGAGAGACAAGGCTTTGAGGAGTGAGTGAGGGGGTGGAAAGTAAGAAAACACGCAGATACTCATTGACAGAGAGGTCTGGACTTAACTCTATGGATTACTGACATCAGCAAAACAAAGGAAGAAGCACGTCAAAAAAAAAAGAGGTCACTGCGGTCCAGCAGCAGTGTAGCTTGCCTGAGTCTGTGTACTATGCAACCAAGACAGCTGAGATAGAAAGACTAAAGCGCAGACACAGTTCACAAAGAAAGACAATCCTCTGTAACAGCACCATGTTGATGAAAGAATACCGCATATGTATGCCACTGACTGTGGATGAGGTAAGTGTGTTTGTCTTTCCCACGCTCACAGACACACACACACACTGCTCTCCTAAAACTTTAACAAACAAAAGAGCGGGTTTTATGTTAAATGTGAACTTGATGTTTCCACTTGTAATCTTGAAAGTGTTCGTGCACTGATAAGAAAGGTGCCAGCAGAGCACGCAGACCTCCCGCCGCTGCTCTGTGGGAGCTTTGGCACACTTGGTAGTGCGGTACGTTCTGCACCGACAGGCTCGGCCAGGCTGACAGAGCCGATGCACGACACCTGGCCAGCGGCATCATAACACTGCTGTTGTGTCTAAATTATCTCCCCATCTGCCCGCCTTGCTGTAGAACTTCTAGCAGCGCTGAAAACTAGTTGGACTGGTTACTGCTCTGCAAGACTTACAGTCAAACAAGGCATTTGCCCTGCAGGTTTATTAACAAAGGAGATCCACCTGGAGAGAGAGAGAGAGAGAGAGAGAGAGAGAGACAAAAGGTGGGCG
>JAPZDY010000025.1:10156381-10169351 GCA_029783645.1 Ctenochaetus hawaiiensis
CAAAAGGTGGGCGGACAAGGGAGTCATGCACCAAAATGCCCTTCAAAGAAATGTCCTTATCAGCTCCCATACCGACCCCCACCATTTCTACCTGTTAAAACAACAATGACAGTGACAAATAGCAGTCCAAAATAGGATTTACAGTATCTCTACAGGGCACACAGACACTTGAGCTTGCAGCAAATCCTTTTTTGCCTGAACGTAATGTAAGTTTAAGTACAGCTTATTTAAGGTAGTATCAAATTGTGACAGTTGCCTCAGCCCAAGCCATTTAAGGAGCTATTAACCTTACTGAAGTTTTCAAGGAAACTGTTGATTTTAAGATGCAAAATATCAGAAGTACTTTTTTTACATAATACATTTTAGGCTGTGTTAAGGAATGTCAGCTGTTGTATTCTGATGTGGGAAAAAACTGGAAGTGGTGGCTCAGTTGTTGGTTTGACCTCCAGCTCCTCACATGCAGGTACTAAACATATTCTTGAGCAAGACACTGAAGCCCAAATCTGTCCCTGCGTGTATGCATGTGTATTCAGTGCAGTGGAGGAAAAGATTCAACTAGCTTTGCATAATGTTTGTTTATCACCTCATTCGACCTGCAAGAACCTGTGAATAGTTTTATTGGAAGTTTGCATGTTTTATTGCTTATTAAAAAATACTCAAAAAAAGATTTTAATTTTTCTTTTTTCAAATGAACAACAGAAAAGATCTTTTTAAGGTCATCTGAATCACAAAACACATGCTTAGACAACTATTTAACTACTTAATCATCACTTGCGCAAGCTGGTCACACTTGAAGAGAGATTTTCTGTGTGTTGTTTCTGTGACAATGTTGTGGATATACCATATTTTGTATTTTTAAGAACTGACTTTTGGTAAGTTTATATTTTGGACCTCAAAACCTCAAAACAAAAATGAAAAGGAACAAGTCAAAGAATAAATACAAAGAAACTCTGAGTCACAGATGACCCATCCTTTGGAGAGGGAAGAAGCTGGACAGCTGTAAATCAGCCTTGACCAGGACACTGTCAGTGTTAAAAAAGGGACAATAAATCTATATTGATCCAATGTTTTAAGACCTTTGAACATGCAAACTTACAAGATGAATGATTAGTTTTTATACACACCATGCATTCCCACACAGAGGAAGCGAGACAGAAATGTTAATGTGTGATGACTGCCATGCAAGGATGAGTGTAAACGTTTGGCTTTGGAGCTGAGTGCACAATCAACTGCAAAATTTTTTGTGAAGGTTTTTTGAATGCATTTCACAGAAACAGTCTCATTTTCATTGTGAGTGGACAGATCCAAGGTTGCATTGCAAATTCGAGACTTTGCTCTCAGCATTTTACTACAGCTGAAAAAAAAAAGTTGCTTTGAGCTGCACTTCCTTTTAATCATGGATTCTTTAATTTCCAGTTGCCGTCACAGCGGCACCCTCATCCACCCTGCGATGACGAGCTATATTTACACTTCTCTTGAATTTATGACAAACTCACTGCTTGTAAAGCTATCGCCTGCTTTTTAAGAAATGCCAAAACTTGCCAGTGAATTTCTCAACAAATCACTCATCACAGCCATTCAGAGGGCATAATAGTGATTTAACGACAGATAAGTCTTTTCAACATCCTCTATGATTAGTTTTCTAGAAAGTGAATAAGATTCACAACCTTTGTGTGGGAGGAGCTCACTGCTGTGTAGTCTGTTAAGCACCCATCGCTTTGATTAATTAAGTCCCATGAATACCCAATAAGTAAATATTGAATGTAGAAATTCTACAGTAATTGGAACAAGAAGGAGGAGTGTCACATTGATGTCATCGGAATACGGTGAAGGATGGAAGAGTGAAATCTTCCCTCCTCTTTCTTTCTTTCTCCTCATCTTTCTCTGTTTTTTGCTTTTAATTAAAACAATGCTTTAGTGGCACACTAATATAGGACAACAAAATGAATTACATCATGGGGCCACAGTGAAACAGTTCAGTTTGTGTAGTGTAATTTTACTGCTTTTCATAATAACTCGCAAAACAAAGTTCACAAAGTGATTTACAATTAAAGCAAACAAAACACTGTACATAGAAACAATGCTGAGAGGGAAAAGACAGAGTGATGGTGGCATCAGTGCAGATAATGAGGTTTTATTGTGTGAAGGATGTGATCTGTGAAACACTGCTTCTGTCAGGCTGAGCTTATGGAGGAGGCCGTTTCAGATGCCCAAAGGCCTCGTCCTCTTTAGAATACACTCTCGCCTCATCAGCACTGAGCACAAACTAGGGCTGCAGCTGAGAACAAAGTCCCATCCCCCTAATTTAGACACCATGCACTCACCCTCACTGGCCAAATTAAATTTTGATGTCTGATTCGGTCGCTTGAGGTAAATATTTATACACAGCAAGTGACTGTTTAAAAAATGAAGAGCAAATACAAAGCTTCGGCCTAAGCAGCACTGAGTAAGTGCCTGTCGAGACAAAACCGGACTCAGCAACTACAGCTGAACCAGCAGCCAGGACTTTTTTTTTAAAATTCTTCATGCTCACCGGCTATGACCTCTTAGGGGCTGATGGTTATCATAATTACTCCATGGAGTGTGCAGTTTGTTGATTAGATGTGATTGAATTTTTGATTCTTAATTCCTTATTATCTTTTGTAAGAAATGTTGATAACCTTCTTAAATGTCAAGTCAAGTAATTTTACTTAGATGATCTGAAATCACAAACTTGTCTATTCAGATGAGAAGAAAACTAAAAACAGCAAAATTTTTAGTAAAGTTTGGGGGGTTAGAAAAAAAGTGGGAAGAAACCTCATTAAGAGCAACAGTACAAACAGACCTGCAACATATGTTGTTTGTACAGAAAAGAAAGAAAAAAACAATAAAATACCTGTTTTATATGATGGCATCTGAATCATAACAGCAGTTGACCTGTAAGCAGTGCTAAAATGTTGAGCAACTGAGAAAAAAGTCAGTGAATCACATTATCAAAACATTAGCTACCATTAGCATCCATGTGGTCATACTTAACTATGAAAAGAATGTAACTGCAAAATATGACAAAACCGAATCCAGCAGTCATGCCTTTTCTTGTTATTGAATTCAGCTTTTTATTTGAAAAAGAAAAACATGAGTTCCTTTTCTTTTGCTTCACACTTTCACAGTGTTTTTTTCTCTCTCTTTCCTTCTTCATTCCATCCCCACCCTGACCGACTCAATCCTCACCCTCCACTGCTCCTCGGACTACAGTACAGGATTGGGCAGCTGTACATGATCAGTAAGCACAGCTGTGAGCAGAGTGGTGGGGGAGAGGGGGTGGAGGTGGTGCGGAATGAGGCAGACACCCACCCGCAGTATGGCTCAGGACAGGTGACCGAGAAGCGAATCTACCTCAGCAGGTATGGTGCATCTTAATTATGTTGCTGTACTAATGTTGTAATAATTCTGGCTATTTGCAACCTGGGTCTTTCCCCGAAGTCACTGTCACAGTCATTATCATAACTGATTGTGTTTGATCTTTGTTCACTGACTTCAATGTAAAGCTTTACATCCTGTATAGTCCAAGTTGCTGGTATTTCTACTGACAAGCAATAAAATATTGTTTTAGCAAACACACACTGCACTGTAACCCGTCTGTATCCAAAGTCCAGGTCCCCGCTGACTGAGACATGTTAAGGCCTGCACTGCAGTTACTTAAATATGTTAGTGTGCCATGAGCTCATCGTTAACTAAACCCTTCAAGTGTTCTGATTGTGAAACTATTGACTCGCAGCTGAGAAAGACACATTCACGTCATCCTGATGGCTGCAATTACGGGAGATGTGGAAAAACTGATACTTCAATTGTAATATTGATGATATACCTCTTTGGTAGTTTCAAAGGCTAGAAACCATGTGTAATCATTAAAAAGTACAAAGTTTTTTTTTCAGAGTTCATTTTATTAGACAATAGAAAAATAAAAAAAAAAAACTCATTTTTGTACTCTAAATAACCAAAAGCTAGTCAGGTTAGCTTAGCGCAAAGACTAGAAATAGATGGAAACAGTTACCATGGCTCTGTCAGACAGAAATCTGCCCACCAAAACCTCTAAAAGACCACTGATTCACTTCTTTTTTATTATTTGTTTACTGTGTTTGCTGTTCAGTGGTGTGTTTTTCATCAGTACTATGTTGGCAGGTGCCAGGCAACCAGTGAAGGACCCAGGAAGTTACTGTTTAAACTCTAAATGCAGTCCAGCACATAACTGTCATAAAACCGAACTGGTGTTTGCTCTTTCACCATTAGACAGAGTCAGGCCAGCTCCATTTCCCCTCCATTTCCACACTGTAAGCTAAGCTAAGCTAAGCTAACCAGCTGCTGGCGCCAGCTTTATATTTTCCGTACAGACATTAGAGTACTGATGATTATCTTACTCTGTATCATAAATAAATAATCATAAATAATTAATCATCAATCATCCTCCCATAATGTTGAAATAATGCCTCAATTTATTTGTGAACAACTATGAGTCCTCCAATGATTGATCAACCAGCTTTGTGTCATAACTTTATTTATTTATTAACCTCATTTATGAAGAAGAATATTAACAAGAATATTCTGAAATCTAAATATAGATTTCTCATTAAGGCATAGGACGTGGCTAAAAGTTAAAAAAAAAAAAAATAGTAAGGGGACCAAAAAGGAAGAATTTGTTTTGTTAAAGCTACAATTTTAAAAGGTCAAGAGTGAAGGCTTGCCTGTGAATACATTAGTAAATAACTGAAAATGTCCTCTACATAACTTCTAATTATGATCATATTATATTTTATATATTATAAATAAACTTACTGTGAGTAAACCTAAAATAAGAGGTGTTAAAATAGTCTTTAATCAAATGATTCTTGAATCTGCTTCAAGCTGAAGCAAAGGTACCTTTTATTTTTTTATATAGATGACACGTAGCAGAAGATCAGCAGTCCTCAGAGTAAACAAAGAAGCGCGTGAGAAATGTTTGGACCATCATAATAATTGTTTAACCACAGGAATTTAAAGCCATGCGTGACAGCAGTGATAATGGTTTTGTGCTGAAAGGATGTTTACTTGCTTTGTGTGACAAACTAATAATCAATGAATTGTGATTATTACAACCCAAATTCTCTTTTAACTCCAAATTTATTTTCTAACCCTTAGCTAACCTCACTCATTACCCTGATGTAACCTCAACTCTTATTCTTATCACCGCCATAAACCAGAGGCCTAATCCTAAAATAAACTCTTAAAGAAGTGCAGAAATGTTCTCACTGTTGAGGATTTTCCTAATCTGTCTGTGCTTGTGGGACGTTTGGTCCTCATTAGTAAAGATATGCTGGAACACACACACACACACACATAAGTGCAGTGAGAACAAAATGTATTTCTACTTCAATCATGTTCTGACATGTGACCCAGAAGCTACAGTAACAATTCATCACCACAGGTGTAATTGGGAATGAGTCATATAAATGAACGCTGTGTGGAGAGTAGCCTACAGGTAATCTGGCTATAAATGGCACAAAAAACCTCTCTGTCTCCCGCTGTAATCTCTCTCTCCTACTCTTCTGCTCTCTGACTCTGATTCTTCTTTCCTCCTGTTTTGCTTTTCAGCAAACTGCCGTCCTGGGCGAAAGCATTTGCCCCGCGATTCTTCTATGTGACGGAGACGGCCTGGAACTTCTACCCCTACACCATCACTGGTGAGTGTTTAAGTGACTTTGTTTATGGTAAACATCAGATTCTTTTCACCTCCATGTATTATGGAAAAGTTATTTACTTTTAACAGCTGTTTTTCCAGCTGCTTTTCAAAAATTCATCACCATCTATGCATGTATTCCCCTGTGATAATGTGTATGTGTGTTAGAGCAATTGCATGTTCATGCATGTATGAGTAACTCATGCTGTTTCTCTTTATCCATACTGAACATCCCTGGTGCAGAGTACTCAGTAAGTATTCTCACACATCATTTACTGTACACAAATGCAACAGAGCTCATCTCTCTCTATCATTGTTGAATCTAATCTGCCGTCTGCTTCCTCTCTATCTCTGCCCACAACCCTTTTTTCCCCATATTTACCTCTTGTCACCCCGTAGGTATCATTCCTCCCCAAGTTCAGCATCCGCATTGAGACGAGATTTGAGAACAACAACGGCGATAACGACAATGTGAGTATGATGGAGAGGGAGGGAGAGGTGAGAGAGATGGAGTGATTTGGAAAGAGGGGGGTGGAGAAGAACAAGGGGAAAGAGAGGAATTGCAATTTTCTTTCCAGCACAAAGAAAATGTTCATCAACTTGACGTGCCCATTGCAAGGAAAACAAGCAAAGCATATAATGCAGTATTGGCAGATTTATTAACCACATATGCAAAAGGCTGTAAGCACGTCTTTTTTGCTGCATTCTGCATAAACACACAAGCACACACACTCACAAATAAACACACAAACAAGTGTAACTCTGTCCAACCCTCATTGTTAATCAAGGAAACAAGTCAGGTAATAGGATACAACATGTCAAAATTTCAAGGATGGGTTGTGGAGAGAAATGCTGTGCATCTTGTTTCATGTCATGTCGTAGGTTAATTGACGGTTACGATCTATTCAAACAAACACACTTTCACAGGAAGATGAACATGATGTGCACACACCATCGGATAAGGCTCAAGGCTCAGCGGTGGAAACGCCTGTGTCATTGTTCGAGAAAATTGTGTAATGTTGCTTTAAATCTTCATTTTATAGTTATTAAATATTGTACTTTTCACTTTTTACATCATTAAATTTATTGAATTGCCATCTATTGTTGCATTTGCTGTATATGGGTTTTACATGAAAAGCACAGGTAGAGCATATAAAAGTGATGCTTTGTGATGCATGAAACTACTCCACAGTATAAGTAGAAGTGAAGCAAATATTTTATTTTTTTCCAGTTAGTTGAAGCACGTTAAGGTGTCACATTTTTCACTGTTCCCTGAAGTTTTACGCACCATAAGAAAAATCAATGTTATATCTCCGCCAGGCGTAAGCTGAGGAGGGATCCTGCTTTTGATCGTGTGTGTGTTTGTGTTTATGTGTGTGTGCGTGGGTGTGTTGTTATGATAATCTGTCAGCAGCCGATCTCATATACTACTGGACCCGTCAGGTTAATATTTTTATGCACATTAACGACTGTATGCTCAAAATCCTCTCATGCCTGTAGTGATTCACAGCTTTTAAAAGACACCTATTTACTGCTCCGCTTTATGCCGCAATTGACTGCTGACTCGTCACTCCTCTTAACCTGCTGCTAAGAGCCACAAGGGATCAACAGCTGCTTCAGTTTGGATTCTTGTTTACGCTAGGGACAGTGTACATGCCAGTCACGTTAGTGTTGGCAGACTCTTTTGTTGCCATTGTCTGTTTGAGTTGAAATGTTACAGTGCTGGTGTGTTTTGCAACCTGCATATTGTCTCTTCTTCATTCCACTGCTATCATGCAAACATGCAAACATGCAGAATACACAGCTCTGTGTTTCCTGTTTCCCACCCACATGGCCTCACACACACCTTTCAGAGATCTACACTATACTGAGTGCACTTTTCTAGTTGAGAAAGAAGATTAATCTAATCAACTAATCATCTAAACTAAGACCAACTATTCACTACTTTTTCACTACTACTGCTTTTCTCTGCATATTTAGCAGACGGGGCTTTCTTGGTTTACTTACATGCTTTTAAATTTTCATTGCAGTGCTCTTATTTGTATTATCAAAAATACATATTTTCACAGCGTTCTATCAGTACTTTGCACTACAGCTGTAACTGCTCTGTGTGTCTTTGTATGAATATCTACACCACACAGAAAAGCAGAGAGACAATAATGAGGAAAGGGTGAGAGCACAGTGAGCTGAATACACTGTGAACAGCAACACAATACATCAGCTAATGCAACACCTTCCATAAGAGGGAGCGAGACCTTGGGTACACACAGACCAGCAACAGCACCACAGGAGCGTAGCGGGCTATTATCTAACGGCAGGTTGTTCTTATTTGTTAGTTTTCAGCTGTGAAATGAACAACTTCAGTGGGGCATTAGAACAAATTTTTAACAAGGTCAAATAAAAGTGCACTCTCACAAGCTTCCCTCCATTCTCAAGAAAAAGTGTATTCCACTCTCATTACTCTTCTTTTTTTCCCTCTCTTCTAATATCCCCCATACGTCCTTGTGTGTGTTTGTTTTTTTTTTTTTCCCTGCTCGGCACTCTCTGTCTGTTCTCTCCTCTCTTTACTCCAGTGTGATTTGCTCCAAGGGCCTCAGGGTGGGATATAGAGAGGGGTGTTAACGGTGTATGACCTCAGATTTCGACACAGTAACTCATCTACTCTCATTCTGCTCTCCACTGAGTGAGCGACTGCATGTGTGTGAGAGTATACAGCATGTCTGCTCTTATTATACTAAATGACCTCCCCCATCTGTTTGGCTGTAGGTGTTTGGGGACATGCCGACCCCGGCAGAGAACGTTAGTTTCCTGGACATCCTGACTGACCCCATCCCTGAAAAGCACTACAGAGAGGCGGAGGTACACACAGTTCTGTTTCAAGCTCACAAACATGCACATGTGCAGCAGCATCAAGGCAAAGACAAATGATTGTGTTTGGAAAATCTTATTAAGCCGACTGAGATGCTGCAAAGGAAAATATGTGTGATTGCATTAAGGAAAATACAGCTACCAGCACCTCTACAGCTCCTCAGTTAGCACGTCCTCATATTCTTTTGATTTAATTTACACACAAACAGAAATGTAAATATGACAGGTTGTTTTTACAGAGAAGCAGACGGTCTATTTCTTCCAAACAAGTGGCTAATTACAGCACGTAGCGCCTGTTAAAACATTTAATTTCTCAAATGATCATTCATCAAATGAGACACAGAGTGTTGATGAGTGATTTTTGGACCATTTTCTAAAATTTTGAGTTAACCAGGTAGCCGTTTCAACACTGTTCTAAGTGTTTATGCTTATTAAGTCTAAGCTAATCACCTTCCAGCCTTAGTACTATACTCGGCACACAAATATGAAAGTTGGATGGCTCGTCTCATCCATATCACATCAAATACAGCTACACTGAAAAAATGCCACTTTAGCATTTGTGAAAATAAATAAATGCAGGATGTTTTATGTTAGTAATGGATGAAAAAACATCTGCTGATAGCACAAGTAAGAATGTCCTTAAGATTGCCTGAAATATGTTGTGGTGTCTGAAAACAAGTCCTCATATGTTACTGACATTTCACCTGTTAGGCGATTGTGTCTTATGTTAATAAGAATGAAAATTAGACAAAAAAAATTGAAAAATAAGAAAATAATAACAATACTTAAAGATTCTGGGTTTTAGCAGCAACTGTATTCCCCAAAATCTATAACTTCTCCTGAGAAACAGTGTTGTTTAAATGCAGATATTTGGACTTTTGCACACAAATGTGATAACAGGCACCATTTTCCCTACTAATTTTGCTTTACTGGCTTGTGTTTTTGCTCTTGAAAAGAGCACAAATTGGTAAAAAAAAAAAAACAAACAGATTAAACAGATTAACTTCCTTTTAATCTTCCCATATTCCTGACTTCCCCACTGAGATTTTACACTTTTTCACTCCCTTTAGGTCCCTAACGATAAAGGTCACTTTATAGGTCCGAGTGCACAGAAGCCTGCAGATAACCACACATCCACACAGATGCTCAAACATAAACAAGCACACATGTATGCACACACAAACACACCAATCTCATAGATTAAATGACAAGGTGAGAACATAAAAACACAAACACAAGCACTTTCATCATCCTTAATGTGTGTTATCACACTTTTCTCTTAGGGGCTGTGTTGGGAAACAATCTGCTTGCACCTCCTAGCACGCATTGTCTCACACACACACACACACACACACACACACACACACAGACAAAGACACACACATCTATAGTTGCCCCCTGAAGGCGCCTCACAGGGCCGAAGTTTCTGCAGATTCAGCAAGTAACATATAGACGCACTGTTTGCTGTCTGCAGGATCTGAGTCGCTGGCAGTCCAGTAAGACTGGTCGAGGGCCTCTGGAGAAAGGCTGGAGAGATGACCACACACCCATTATGTGCTCCTATAAGAGGGTGCAGTGCAGCTTCGAGGTGTACGGCTTCCAGACCAGGACCGAGGACTTCATACACAGAGTGAGACAGAGCCTTTTTCTCCCCATCATGCCTTTTTCCCTGTGCTGATGTAAAGATATGATCTGCAATTAATGTAACGAGCCCTTATCATTGGAATACAAGGTGGAAAATTTTGAATTTGCAGCTAATTAAATTTAATATAGTTCTCCACTTCATTTAAACATTGATTTTTGTGTGCAGCAGTCTTTCTCTTTATAAATCTACGGTAAAATTATGATCCTCAACAATCTTGATTGGTTGTTTGTCATCTGAATGTGGCATGCGTGGAATTCTGACACGAATAAATAATTACCACATTAATTTCCAGACATTAGTATAATTACCAAGACCACTGCCAAGAAGGCTGTTAGCCTCCAGTGACCTCTGCACTGAGTTTTATGTATCCCACCATTAGGTCAGATTTATTAGGACATTTACTGTATTGTTTCCAACTGCAAAACAATAAGCAGACCTTTGCTCTTCTGTTGCAAACAAAGCAAATGTTATCAATCATAACAGGTTTGTCTTTTATAATTAAGCAAAGCACAAGCAAATGACAAAAGAAGGGAAACCAAAAGCAGTAAAAGCAAAACTAGCAACGCCTTTTCCAAGCATCACTACTGTAAAGCAAAGGGCATTTACAGGTGCTGTTCTCCTGACAAAGGCAAGCACAAATAAGATAGCAGAGATAAGCTCCACTTCTAAACCCTGATTTATGCGTTTTTTATTTAATAATTGGTTTATTTTTTGCATTGACTAATTAAACAAAGTTGGTGCCTTTACTGTAACTCAACACTGAATATACACACACTGTTGCACACTAGCTTCTTTCTCTTTTGTTTTCATTACTTATTCAGACCATCCGGGACATTCTTCTGGTTGGTCACAGGCAAGCAGTGGCGTGGATAGACGAATGGCACGGTGGGTCACAAACGCAGTCACAATGCAAAATTTCACATTTTAAAGAAACATTCAGAGCAATGCAGAAGCACTTAGATATGACTTTACCCTTAATATATACACCACATGAAATTTAATACATATTTTATACTCTGCCCTGGTGCTTTGTGTGTGTGTGTATATGTATGTGTGTGTGTGTGTGTGTGTACTTTGTTTTTCCCCACAGGGCTGAGTTTGGAGGAGGTGAGAGAGTACGAGCGGGCGATGCAAGAGAGGACCAACAGCAAAGTCAAATCCAGTCTGAACACAGGTGAGGTTGCAGCTCCTGACCTGCACCGCTCTGAAATACCACAGAGGCTGGGAGAAGAGACAGCTGGGGGAGAGAGGAGGGGGAGACGAGAGAGAATACAGCTGGATGTGAGAACGCTGAAGGTGGAGGGAGAGAGAAACTGGAGTAAAAACAGGGAGAGTAAATGAAAAGAGCAGCAGGTCTGAAATGTATATTTGTGCACTGTGGTAATTATCCTTGCATTTAATTTCTGCATAATAAGCAGGTGGTGCAGCAGGAGAGGTACAGAGGAAGTACTAAGTGGAAAAAACACGCACAGATTTGACATTTTGAGATCATTAGGAACTTACATTAAAAAAAAAAAAACCTGAACATCTAATTTGTGTTTATGTAGCCTGCAACATTATCCTTCGCTAGCAACACACTGCCGGATAGTATGAATGAATAACTCTGTAACACTAACAGACTTCAGCAGAGGCTTGGTTGCACCACGAGTGCCTTAGCTGTGCCCTACAAGTACCCAGATGGCTGGTATACATCTGTGGGAGAAAAATGGAGAGGGGGGAGCAGTCACAAGGAGACGCGAGGAGGGAGAGACAGAGGGTGCGTGCCCAGAAAAGGGCGAGAGAAAGACAGATGTGAGGAGTGGGAGTGAGGGTGAGGGGGGTAAGAAGAGTGTAGGCTGGCTCATGAAGTGATAATGCCACTGCGTTGGTCTGACAAACAGTGTAATGCAGCCACCTGCTGAACTCTACACATCACCAGGCTACTCAACATAAATAACCGAACCATTGCAGCATTTAGTTGCAAATGTCAGCCCTGGTGGGGGTCTGTGTCTGGGCATTTGTGTTGTGCATGCGCGTGCATGTGTGTGTGTGTGTGCATGGGTGTGCGTGTGTGTGTGGTCACCCTGCCCCCTGCTGGTTAGTCTGGTGAACCTCAGATGGATATGAGAGATATCAATGTAAAATTCCCAATGTGGCTCATAGCCTCTTGCTCCCTTTGCTCGCTTTCTCTCTCTCTCTCTCTCTCTCTCTCTCTCTCTCTCTCTGTGTGATGATGAGGAACATCAACCTGCAACAAATCTGCAGTCATTGCTCAACCTGCTGCAGCTCACTTCACTGCTATGACCCCCCACAGGCCAAATACTGCTACTGCGTTCACCGCTGCACTGACCGAATAATAGTTTTCATATCATTCATCGGCTGTAATAAAAGAAAATGGATGTCATTTACTCTAGGGAGTCTAATAAAACATCAGGCGTGAGTTGAATACCAATGAGAGGTTTAACTTATTTGAATCATGAGTGATCTGATCTTAAGTCGTGCGCTTAAATTGAAAACTCTAACATAATTCTGCTTCTCTTCTTTTCAGTCCTCTTGATTTTCTTGCTCTCTTATCTCTGTCTTTTTGTTTCTTTCATGTCATGTGTAGCTCATTCGTGTTCTGTCTTGCACTATCTAAACTTCGGTTTCAATTTGCTTTTCTTTTTTTTTTGACATGTGAAATGCGTTTGTGTTGTCAAAGTGACTGAAGAAAAATCATGTTTAAAGATATAAGCGACAATTTAAATCTCCCTCTGTTTCTCCCTCTGTTTCTCCCCCTCCCTCTC
>JAPZDY010000025.1:10185092-10200504 GCA_029783645.1 Ctenochaetus hawaiiensis
TATTTACAGGATCCACGAAAGCTTTTAGGTCTTTTATATTATAATGAATCACTATAATAAAAAATACTGTCTATATTTATCCCATGCAAAGCCTACAGTGTGCTTGTTAGATTCTCGAGATAGGGATACTTACCAAAATCCCTCTGGGTTAATTTTTTTTTTTTTTTTTGGTATAAGGCAATATGAGCACTGCACAGTGGAGTCATTTTGGACGGAAAGAACAAAACACTATGGCAGTAAGAGATGAAAATGACGCACAAAATCATCAGACAATCCTACTTTTTTTTCAGAGATCCTGAGCAGCGTTCAGCAAAACACTGAGCGTGTCCTTCACATACGTTCTGTATGTAGAAACATAATCCTGTTTATCAGATTTACAGCATTAGATGGTGCATTAGCCTGAACTCAGTTTTGTGGATATACATTGAGCCAGAGCTCTGTAGTCTTAACGAGGTCTTTATGAAGCCGTAGGATTATTGTAGGAGACTTCAAACATTTTTACGGTAAAGCTGAGCCCAAATAATGCTGTGCCTCAACTAATGACTGTCCAAAAGCTTAGCCGGACTTGTTCAGGATCCTGCTATTGTGGCAAAGGTCAGTTTTTTAGCACCAGCACATCAGAAACACGTCTCATGTCCGCCTGCTTTGTGACTGCAGAGCCTGAAAACAGCACACAGAACGAGCCTTGAAAATGAGGCTCTTTTTTTTCCCCCTGCATCTTTTTTCAACTAAAAAGAGGCAAAACATCTGTGGTACAGAAAGACTGTTCAGTCAAGCCTTGTTTTGGTGCTAATTAGTCCAATTAGCCTTCCCCATCTCACACAGTTTTAAAACAAAGACGAGCTGCAGCCCCGCTCAGCTTAACCAGCCCTGCAGTTTGATGTGTGGCAGTGCTGGAAAGCCACAGAAGCCTCTAGTTACAGACAGAGACGCAGGCGACTTTAAACAGTTTCAGGGCATCCTTGCTTCACAGGATAAAACTGCACCATGCCATGTCTTTTGAAATAATTTGTGTATGTCCCTTCAGCAAGATCTTAGCACAGAAATGTGGTGATGTGCAGAAGGAGTAAGACTGCAGCGAGGAGGTAAAATTCCCACAGCCCTATTTTCATGATTAGCAATGCTGAAAGGGTACGTTCCATATTGGTCGCGTGTGCTGTGTGATAACACATTTCATGAGGAGGTGTAAATGAACCAGTTAGATACAGTTGAATAGAGAACTACAGGGAAATTAGTTATTCTAAACATAGGAGGAAAAATTAATCATTCCTCAACAGCGGCCTCTTTATTGAAGCAGTTTATCATCATGAATCAAGCCACATCTCTCAATTATACCTCTTTTATAAATACAAATTATACAAATTACTGTTTTCAAATTAAACAGTTACATACAGTAAGCTGGTATAAGACTCTTTTTACAACATTATTTGTACCTTCTACAGGCAAAGAGAACAACAAGACAAAACAGCATTTCAATCTTTCAAATATTTCCTCCTAGGGGCAAAACAGCAGTAATAATTCACTAGTTTTTGCAGCAGAAAACAAGATATCTGTGGTGGTTTCACTGAATCCCTCTGTTTTATGTCCCAAGAGGAAATGATACAATAAGATGTTTTTATTTTTTTGAATAGACTAGTAGAAGTAGTCTGAGTGTCCGTGTAAAAAGTACAGCACTGTGTTTGCAAAGATAAAGATGTAAATCAGCATCAAAAACCAAGAATCTATGCAGCTCTCAGGCTGTTCATTTGTTCTATCCTTTTGTTTTAATTGATTAAAAAAATGTTTTAAAGACACTATGAGTAAACATTCAATTAAATTTCAGAATATCCATAACACGTTTTTGCTTGTACAAATATGAAACAATAATAATAACAATAATGGTGCATATATTGTTTTCATCTCTGCAGTGTCCTCGGGTCTGTCTGGGCAAACAATGAGCCCTTTTGATGCTACAACTGGGACATTTTTAAATGCTACACTGATTGTAACTATTCCCAGTGCAGAGAGAAGCAAGATATTAGTGGGTCTTGGTGGTTATTTTGTCCAGAGTTAATGACCCAACAAAAAACTGAATATCTAGTGTAAAAATAATAGTCTTGAGCATAGCAACATTAACATAAGGGGCTCTGCAAAGAATCAGTTTCCAAGAACTTGAATTTGGTTAAATGTAGCATGAATTTATATGTGTATATATACATATATATATATATATATATATATATATATATGATAAACAATAAAAGCAAACTACAGCCTTTGAATTGACCAAGTCATCTAATAATGATCCCTGGCTTAAACTGAGACAGAGGACGTATCTGCTTTTTAAGGTAATGGGTTTTTAATGATGTTTTAGTGGCATGATCACATGGTGGTCAGTGCTGTTTTCTTTTTCTTTTTTTTTTATACAAATGAATATCAAATGAAAATGTCTAGACTGCTAAAATGAACTCAGTTAACTAGTCCTTTTAAATCAGCTGTAGTCAGTAAACTCACAAATAAATTCTCAGCTCCGTGAAGCTTTAAAGTGTCTTTCTGTTCATTGTTTTTCAGCTCAAAACTTCACGGATTTATTTCACTCTCACGTCTCACCTCACCTCTGCTCTCATCAGCATCACTTTCAGCCACAACAGGCAACTCATTTTATTACAAACAGTTTAAAAAAAATGACTTTACACTTACAAATTTAGCACCAAACAGTGAGCAAATGGTAAAAACTAATGCTAATGTCGCTCTGTATCTACTGGTTTGTTTTTCAGCAGGTGTTTTAAAAGACGCTAGCCATGGCAGCTTAAACAGTGACAATATGCTGAGTTCATAGCTTGTTTCTGCTGCCTCTAAGTGGCCAAAAAAACCCTGTTTTTGCAGGTTAAATAACTTCATGCTATCGACGAGGCTCTGAATGAGGAGCAAATGGACATTCAAGGACTTGTGCTCTTACAGTCTGTCATTGACTCTATTGTAACCACACAGTTCACACAGTGAAGAGATTATTAAATGGATTTTTTTGCATATTGGATCCTGTGGTACCAAATGCTTTTTTGTGCCTCATACTGTAAATGTTATTCATGTTCGCTGTTGGCTAACTGACACACAGGCTACAGTATCTGCTGAGAAATTAACATCCCTCTGCCATCTCTCGCATGGTTTATAATTGCAGAGCGAACCTCTCAGAGGAGCGCCACGAAAATCGAACCATAGCGACCTTCTGCCAGTGATCAAAGACTACCTCAACCGCCGCCCCCCAACACCCCAACCCCAAGAGACGAGACGAGAGAGCAGGGCAGAGAGAGAGAGAGGGAGAGGGAGATGGAGATGGAGTGAGGGAGTGAATCCACACTAACCATCTCACGTCTCAGCAAGAGCTACCTGCTTTACATATGAAACACACCTTTCTCCCTGTAATTCCCATGAAATCGCGCAGGAAGCGGTTATTGCAAAGGGGGACTAGGAGGAAGTGATGTGGAACGGCTTGAGGGGCCATTACAGAGAATCCCTCATTACACCCTGGTCACAGCTTTGGACTATTACCCCTGTGGAAAACACACTCTTACCCCTGGTTGGATAAGTCAAAGAGACTAGGTTGTCTCATCTTATTTCTTCGCTTTGTGCCTGGTCTCTAGACAGGTACGGTAGGGTTAAACTTGTCGACATATGCGGCTTTAGATCAATGCACAACCACCAGACAGGCAGGTCTAAAGCTCTCTGAGCTGTAAGTGGGTCTAAAGAAATGTCTGTTGTATCCTTACAGTGCTGTCTTTCTGTGGAATGGAGATGGATCCTCTCAATACATCTTTGTGCCTGTGATCAATCAATCAATTAATCAGCCCACCCGATTACATAAAAGTAGCTTATTTACAGGAACCTTGTTTTAACCACTGAAGAGGGCTATGAATTCATCAGGCCTGATGAGGAGAAACATGACTTTTTTTAAGGCGTCTTCTTGCATTTCAGATCAACAAGAGTTGTTTGGTAGAAGATGTCAGTGAGAAAAAGCATCCTGACTCATCCATCACACATATGAGGATCCTTTAAGCCAAGTTTCTCCATTCATTAGAGGCTGCAGCTCAAAGTGGAGACAGTTTGCAGGAATACTGACAAAAATCATGAATTTTAAAATACAGAATACATTAGCATTACAAAAAGTAAGAAAAGTAGTTACCATACTAAGTAAACATAATAAAGCCATCCCAGCAATATGGCTTAAAGATGGTATTCCAATATCACAGTCTGCTATTTCAACATCACAGTATCACAATGTGCATTTGGGGATATTTCATCCTGAAATGCAGGCTTTATGACCTTAACTTGTATTGCTGGGATGAGATACCACTTCTGACTGTGCGTCTCCAGGGATTTATCTTGATATCCAATAAAATTTGAATGTCATATGAGTACATAGCAGTAATAATATTCATTTTTAATGTGATGAGGCAAGTTAAGGAAAAACATAATCGATCATCTGCTGAAAATCAAATATATTTTTTCTTTCATTTGGTGCCCTTTCTTCGTATGATGATGGCTGGCTGGAGTGCATAGTTTATCCAGCTTTTTATTTACAGCCAAATTATTGTTCCTCCAAACTACGATACTGTGTCACTTTGAAGATTAATCACCGAGCCGTGCAAACATCAGTGCTGCTTCAGGGATTTCTAAGCAGCATATTGACACAAATATTTAACTTGCTTTTTGATCAACAGAATTTAAAAAGACATAAACTGCAACACTTTCTTGTGAAACATCAAGCATCAAAACATCAAAAAAACAAACCCACATAGAAAATCTATTAAGACTTTAATTTTCTTAATGTTTTTAAATACATTTTGGACAGTGGTTGATATACTTTGCATGAATAAGTTACATAATAAATAAAAGCAAACATATTTTATTTTTCTTTATGTTTTCACAATAAGGCGTTCGTAGCAGCAGAGGTGGCCAGCAGAGTCTCCCTGAAACACCCAGTGTGTCCTGAACAGCTTCAAATCTGCATCAGGTCTTTTTCAAACCCCGTTTAAAACATAAGCATTAAACCTTCAGGTTCAGGCAAAAACCTGTGAAGCTGTCTCAGAGTGTTCCAGGAAACTCTGCACCAGTGTTCGGAAATTAAAAAGAGAAAAGAGGAAAACACTGGTGTGGGCCCTAAAGCACTGGAAGTCACAGGAGGTAGCATCTTACTCTCCTGCCTATCAATTTTCTATTTTTTTTTATTCATGCAGCAGGCAATGTTTATTGATCGCTATGATTGTCACAGCTATCCATCCACACTGAACTGCATTTTTCATAGTCTCTAGAGAAAGCTGTACAAGAAATGCTTCATCTTAAAGCTGCGTGTTGGAGGTTTGCCTATGCACAGAAGTCTTCTTTCAATAATAAACCATCTCGCTGTCTTGCTTAGTAAGACGCTGGCTAATCATCGGAACAGGAAAACTGGCTGGCAGCAACACGGAAAAAGTCTGCATACAAAAAATATGACGTGAACATACAATGACCTCAGATCTGCCAGTTTACTGTATGTGCCCTTAAAATCATATTGCACTCAGTACGTAACCTTTGATTAACACAATATTGACACTGAAGAGGGGACAGTTTTTTCTTTTCCAGAATAAGATGGTTTTATGGAAGTATTTTACATTATTCATCATATCGTGAGGTGTTTCAGATATAAATGAGCCAATCAGAGCTTTCCAAAATGATTGATGGGATATGCAGCCAGTTAAGGGCAGAATACAAGTTCATGTAAATGAGATCTTGTACCTAAATTACATTTATCTGTCACAGCAGAGGTTAACGGCAGCTAACCTCTGCCAGATTTTTTTCATTAATGTAATTATGTTAAGTGGGGT
The DNA here is from genome assembly GCA_029783645.1 of Ctenochaetus hawaiiensis. Taxonomy (NCBI): domain Eukaryota; kingdom Metazoa; phylum Chordata; class Actinopteri; order Acanthuriformes; family Acanthuridae; genus Ctenochaetus; species Ctenochaetus hawaiiensis. The sequence goes on from JAPZDY010000025.1 coordinate 10,190,933, forward strand.
TGAGAATAGACATAACTCATCAAAAGCATATTATGCAAACAAATAATGTACCCATTTCTACATGACCAGTAAATCATGTACAATACAAAAGCAAAATCACTGTCACCATTAAGAAAATGTGCAGCATTTACTGCATCAGCTCCGACTGAAGAGCTCCCCTCTGGTCATGTGACATGTTACATATTCTCCTTACACATCATTTCTGTGCTAATTCTACAGTGCATTTTCTCTTAAAATAAATGGTCGTTTTTGTAATGTACAGCAAAGATTTAACAATGTCACATAAAACATTTGTGGAATTAATTAACACTAAGTGAACAGGTGTGGCCTTGGGGTTGGGCTATAAATTGTGCTAAGTCTGGCTTTGCTAGTAGCAGAGTAAGCACCGTGCAGCGGGCCAGACGCTGTTGGGGGTTAATCAGGGAACAAAATGACCACCTGTTTTTGCAAAGTGATGAGGAAACTCTCACTTGTCTGATTGGTGCATTTGTACAGGGGACTATTTTTGGGGTGGTTGCCTGATTGCTCTCCTGGAGAACAGTGACTTGAACAAGGTAATGTGGCTGTTCTGATGATTACACTGGATAACTACACTGGAGTTACTGCCCGCTGGCAAAGAGATTACAATGAAATGTCTGGTCTGAAATGTGGACACAGCATCTTGTCTGTGTCTTTCACACATATCCTCTCATGGAACAATCATACCACACGCAAACAGGCACACTTAATTGTAAGTAAATAACTACAAGTGCATTTGGCATTAACGCTTATAAATATATATATGGAAGCATTTGGGTGCCCATACATACAAACAAAAGCAACCTCGTCAGCACAGTCACACGCAGTAACATGTTGATCACACACATACTCAACACACACACTTGCACATCCACGCAAGCACACATTCACACTGCTTGTTTGTCGCTCCTGCCAGCTTTCTCCCTCTGCATGCCGACTGTGTGTCTGGCACCAGGGTTAAGGTCTGGAGCCACACACAAGCTGTGTGCTCTGTCTGGATTTTACACACTCTAAATGGACTTTATGAATGACTAGGACTCGATGACTGAGTCAACACCAGGGGCCACACTCAACCCAATCTGACAACGGGTTTTGGAGATAAGTCAGAAAAAAACATTCTCCCAGCGCAGCCAGGGAGTGTGTTTAAATTATTATGCCACCAGGTTTTCTTTTGTTTTGCACTGCAAACATTGTGCTGTGGAGTGTGTCAATCCACAGATGTGTTGCTTGTTTGCCGTTCCTAGCTGAGCCCAAGTGTTTTTAATCAGAGCTCTGCAGTGTCTATGTGTGCATGTGTTTGCGCTCCTTTTTCCCATCAAAGCCAGCATTGAATCCAGCTCCCGACATTGCGTGGAGCCAGCGACTCTGACAGCCTTTCAGTGATGGTTGAGTGGAGGCTGCTATTCACAATCTTGTGCCCTCAGCGGGATTCATACAGTTTGCCCCATTCATATCCATCAGAAAATACAATGCTTACCTACTGTACATATAAAGGAGTTACAAACAGATATGCACACACTATTCTTCACCACTGCTCTATCATTAGATCCAGCACTCGACTGACATTCAGATCTGAATCCAGACTGAAGTCCGACTCAACAAAGGGGGCTGTCGGTGGGGTGAGAGGGTGGAAGCCGGATGTCAACGTTTCGAGCCAGTCAGCAGCGTCAAACAGGGTCGGAGCTCGCCGTTTCCGTGACTTTCCAGAGGACGACAGAGGGGAGGTGCAGATGGGGGGTGGAGGAGGAGCTGGGATCACCTGGTTGGGGTTTATTACGGCTGGAGATGGAGGGAGCTCCAGCAAGAGAGAGGAGCAAAGAGGTGAGGGCAGGAAGTTGTCATCCTTGTTGTGCTGCTGGGAGGACTGGGACTGATCAGGTTGAGGAGGAGGAGGAGGAGGAGGAGGAGGAGGAGGCGAGGGGCCGGGGACAGAGGGGGCAGGGGATTTATGATCCGAGACATTGACGGAGCCTGAAAAAAAAGCAATAAAAAATATTAGTCACTGAAAGAAATATGAGAACCATTTAAGTTTTATTGTGGTTATTGATGTGATACTCACCGACACAAGTCATGGGCTCGTCCAGGATGTCATCTAAGGACTGCCGAGGGTCCATCTGTGGCAAAAAGAAAAAGAAAAGCACTGAATCTCACTGTACAGACAAACCTCTTGGTGATCTCTTCCTGTGTATCGACAAACTCTGACCTGTGCCTTCTGGATAGCCTCCTGTAGTTCCTCCTCCAAGCTGCGAACGCTGGGCGAGGTCTGAACAGGACTCGCTGTAATTTGCACAGGCAGCTCGAAGTCCTGGCCAATCACATCACACGGCTGGCAGCAAAACACCTGATTAGAAAGCAGAGGTAAATAAGCTGACAGGTGTGGATGACAGTATGCTCACACCTTGACCAGTTTTATAGATTACAGGCGTTGTGGTGTAGCTTGAAAAGTAATTATCCGAGATGCGTGTGTATATTGATTTGTGTGTTTACCTGCGTAAACAAAACCTCCGTCTGTGCCTCCGTCTCTTGCTTCACTCTAGAGCATCCAGGATCCTGTTGCAGGAACGGATGAAGAGATCCTCCACAAGACTGAAGGAATGATAAAAATAAGTGTTAATGACTGTACTATACTGGAAAACATTCATTCTGTTATAATAACCAACACGTCACAGACCACAGATCTGAGTCTGTCCTCGTTCACCTCATTGCTGGTGTTACTGGGGCGATCCCTGGGCCTGCTCCTTAATCTCTCCCTCATCTCCAGCTCCACACTCAGCTCCTGCTGCTTCTGCTGCTGCTGCTCGTTCTCGGTTCTCCAGGGAGTCCCACACTGCAGCGGCGAGGAGGACGACATGGGTAAGCTGGGGCTTGGAGTTCCTGAGGCGGTGCTGGCAGGAGCCAGGAAAACAGCGTTGGTAAGACCATGGTGTTCACCTGTCAAACTGACTGACGCAGCATTCGAGAATGTGCCCAGAATTCCGTTCAAAGCTCCGTTTTGCGCATCACTAAGAATCCCGTTAGGAATCCCTCTGTCCGGGATGTACATCTGTTGGTTCGGGCTGCTGCCTGGTGAGTCTGGTCCAGAGCTGGAGCTTGAGCTGGGGCTCTGACTGGGTGGCAGCTGGGGGCAGGGCGTAAGGGGCTCCAGGCTGGTACCCAGCTGGCACAGGGGGGCCGGGGTGGGACAAGAGTGGGGAAGCTGGAAGGGGCGAAGGCGCTGCAACAGAGCGGGTTTAGTGCCAGAGACAGGGAGACCACGCTTACGCAGCTGCTGCCTCAACTCTGACACCTGAGGAGAAGAGAGGGAGGAGATGAAGGAACAAAGGATACTTTAGTATAGTTTGTCTGTACCTTGAATTGTAAATAATAGTTATCATTCTTTTGTGTTTTCTGCCTTTCAATGCCTTCAAGCTTTTCTTACTGTAAGATCCACAAGATTTGCAGGGAGGAGCTCAGGCTTGGACGTAGAGGTTGTGTCCAGGGGGGTTTGGTTCGTCGTGGCAGGGACAGGTTGGGGATTCAGAGGCAAGGCTCCCGAGGATTTCACAAGATCACTGTGATCTCCACTGGAAGAGAGACAGAGGCATTTTTTACATTTCAATTCAAGTTATTTTTCTAAAACAAACACACAAGGAAGATAGAATGAAAGTGTAGTGAGACAAAGCAAAGGGAGGATGGAGCAGAAGGGTGACGGTCTGAATTTATGCATGTGTCTCTTTTTGACATGAAGTGCTCCCGTAGGAACACATACTTTGCTCAACGTTAATATATTTTTTTTATGTGTCTTGTTTCTTTTACATTATATCACAAAAAAGACATTATGGTTGAGACTGAAGGCGAAATGTTGTTCAAAAATTATTCTGTAATATCACAAAGAGAAGCATTAAAGAGACAGTTCAGGGTTTTTTTAACTGGATTTTTTATGGAAAATGTATCAGTAGTCAGTGTATAATCTGCAGTAGACTGTGGTTAGTGTGCCTCCAGTTTGTGGAAGCAGAGAGGACACTGGCCCCAGGGCAAAGTAATGTACTACTGTTGACGGGGACAACAGGAAAAAAAATATTGGTCACTTTAGAGAAGGTCCGACTAAAATAATCAATATTAGTTCTGGTGTTTTCTGTATTCTCACTGTTTTATTTTGCCATCAGACAGCCCTTCTCTTTGGCTCTACAGTGATATATTCTCTGCTTCTCCAAACTGAGGGTGTGCTTCAGGTAATAAACTGACCATTGACTAACACCTCATAAAAAACTTTTTTTTTCAAAAGCCCAAACTAAAACCTTTTTTTTCAAAGCCCTAACTATCCCTTTAAGTCACCTGAACTCTCTGAGGACAAACATCTCATTGCTAAAGCTGAGACAGCTGGCTCACTATGGATTACCTGAAACTATCAGCAGCAGTCTGTTTGCATACCTGGGCACGACAGTGAGCTGATGTTGAGGTTGCAGCTGTTGCTGCTGCTGCTGTTGTTGCTGCTGCTGTTGGTTCTGGAGGATTTGCAGCTGGAGGATGACCTGCTGCTGCTTCAGGAGGTGGGAATACGCAGGATCTAATGACGGGGTGGGGGTAGGGCTCTTCTGTTTGGCTCCTCCCCCTGGAAGTAAAACATTTTTTTAGGCTAAATTAAAATATTTTGCAACAAAAGCAAGCCTTGTTGGACAAATAAAGGCATTTTGAATAAATGTAAAACGGCTAAAATATTCATTAGTACCTCCCGTTCCAGACCCTCCACGCTGGTCTGGAGGAATGTACTGGTGATACTTGAGTTTCCTCATTTTGGGTTTGGTGTCCCGCGGTTTCCGTGGGCGAGGGAGATGGTTGAAGTTGAGGGAGGTGGGCAGGGAGGAGGTGCAGGTGGGGCTGGGAGGCCGAGCTGTCTGTAAAAAAAAGCAAATTTCCCACATGTCCTGAAATTGTAATCACACTGTGGTTTTGAGAGTAATTCCAAGAAAAGCGTACGAAATATCACAGAGGAAATGTCAGGACATTTCACGTCTTTGACAGCATATGCCCCATGTCAAGGTTAAGTTCTTACATGTAATGTACAAATGCCTCGCAAATCTCCAGATGACAGCATGTGCTGCTTTTGCTTGTGCGTGAATGTGTTAACCCACAGGGCAAATACTGAGCTCCCCCACAAGTGCAAATTGACAGTAATGAATGCAGAGCAGCTTAGAGCGAAGCATTGTGTTTGACTAAACAGAGGGGTGACCATCCTGTTAGAAAGGAGACCTCCTCTTTCATCTCTTATGTTGTATCTGCTTCGAATACCTGTCACCACAGCAGACACAACTCACAAAAATCCAATCTAAATGTTGTTTGTCTAGATGGAAATGTCATATTACCACATTTATCTGTTTGCATTCTTGATAATCTAATTTTGTTTTCAGGAGTCACAAAAATGTTCAAAACAAAAAAGATCCTGATAAAATATAAATGAGCCAAAAATTGAAAACTGAAAGTGACAGGGTTTATGTGTGACAGCAGTGGCATGCAGTAATCCCACGTTACCTTTGGCAGCAGGGGCGTGGTCTGAGAGGTCAGATACATCCCATTTGGTCTCCCGGTTGTTGCCATGGAGTTTGATTCAGCCAGTGTTAAACTCATTGGTTGTCTGATGCCCTCGGTTCCCGCGAGCAAAACCAAACCAGACTGAAGGCAGAATATCAGATCATCAGAGTTGACATATGAGGTTATTTATAAACACATCAGCCTGTTAATATTTACTTTAGTGCATTTATCAAAGGTTATTGGTAGAAATGAACTTCTCTTTTGCTGCCAACATAGTGAAACATGAATCTCAACCCAAAATATTGATGTTATATCAAAATCTCTGTCGTTTCCTCACCTGAGCATGACTGGGACCGTTATCACTCAGTAGTTGGTCACTTGAGAGCCCTGGTAAAGCAGAAAATACAGACTGGTGAACGCCATGTTGCTCAGTGGGCGAGGAGGAGGAGCAGGAAGAGATGTCATCTTCGAAGACATCCGCAGAGAGAGGGAAAGAGGCAGGGCCTGAGGAAATGAAGAGTGAAAGGGAGGTAAGGTCAGAAGAGGAGCAGAGGAGATTGGGTGGGAAGTCAGGACAAAATGTGTGTGGCTCTGTCTGTGTGTGTGTCTTGTGTGTGTGCGTGTGTGTGTGTGTGTGTGCCAGTACATGCGGGTACGTGTTGACTCACGGTTCTCCAGGGGCAGTGTGTGTTCGTGCTGTTGCTCCACAGGTCCAGGCGGACGTTGGATCCTCTCAGTGAGGTCCTGCGCCTGGCGAGCTTTCTTCTGCCTCTGGGCCCCACACACAGTCCTCTCTGCGGGGGCAGAGAAATGATGCAGATAAGTGGAGAGACAGGGACAGATGGGGGATCAACAGACAGAGGGGAGAGGAGAAAGGCAACAAGATTTCAGAACATATGTGATGCAAGCATGCACAACAGTGTTGCCACAGGCTATCAGTCCCAATTCAAACCAGCAGAGGCATTAGAAAACAGTAAACACTCCTTGCCGTAGGGAGATGTATTCCCTTGGATGTGAACACACAGACTCATACAACAATCTTAAAAGGGCAGAAAAGATATTAAAGATAGCTTAAAAATTGAAAATAGAAGTCTTTTTAAATTTAAATGAAGGATAGAGGGTGAGGACAGGAGGAGGAAAGATTAGGAAGGATGAAAGACAGTGGTGTGAGTGATGGCAGAAAGTGATGATGATCCCCGGATGGGCAGGTTTATCATGTGCTGTCAATCACTGATATCTTTGCAGGCTGCTTGAAATGCAGTCTGCAAGTTAAAGTATGCAACAAGGTCACATTTCTATTTAACTGACAGCTGATGACACACTGAGCCCATTGCCAGATTTACACACTTCATTTCCTTACACAACTACTGTACAACAGGGAGCAGAGAGCAGCAGATATGATAAAATGCAGAGAGAAAGAAAGAGAAGAAGCAGCAAAATATACTGCTATGCACTTTACAGAGAGCATGTAGAGTAAAGCAGAAAGGAGACAGCTACGTTACTGTAGGCAGGCCATCACCTTGTGCAGTTTCGTTGTTCAGACCACTAGGGGGCAACTTCTGAGCGACACCATCATCAGTTAGACGCTGCATCAGGAAACAGCAGGTCAAAACAACAGGCAAGGCCCAGAGATCACAAAGCACTTCACTGAGGGGAAAGTTAAATAAGACTATGCTCCAATGTCAGTGTGGCCTAAAGAAATGTTCATTTACATCAGCGTTTCTCCCTTGCAAGGGCTTTGAAGAAAAGCCTGAATTTTGTGCTTAAAAGATTCACAAGCAGATGTTTGTTATTTTTGAGGAGGCTCCACAAAGTCATTCAAAGATGGGAGAAACAGTGAAAGTCACTGATCAAATCTCACAATTTATGATAATTGATTTCTTATGAACATATACAGCTATATGGAAGTAAAACAAGTGAGCATAATGTGGTCTCATTCTGTTCTTTCAAATACAATCTCCTACACTATTAAATGAACAAATACAACATAACATATATGAGGGGAAACATTTCTTTACATCTGGCTCCTACACGTCAAAATGAGTGTTTTTATCAACAGTGTGAAAATGTCACGCCGTTGGGTATGTTTGAGAAATAGGAAGCTACTCACCAGAGCTTCACTCTGGTCTTTTTCTGCTTTTTGAGGCGGACAAGTAGATTTCAGCCCTGTGGAGACAAACAAGACGCCGTTACACGACTGAATGAAAATGCAGGTTGTTTCTGTTTTCTTGCAGAGAATGCCAGCCTGATAGAGCAGCACACTCAGGTGAACCAGTTCATCCACAAAGCTCAGTCTGCCTTCAATTCGTCCCTCTGAGTTACAGCATTGTGCATCTGAGGTGCGTTTTTGTGTTGGCAGGCATCAGAATTTGCGACGCTTCTTGTGCAACCTGCCTTACCCTCAGACAACAATGAGGGAACTCAAGCAAAGGTTCTCTGCCAGTCAACAAGACGTCTGACTTTGTTTATTTTTTTCTACAGTCTAGACTAGTCTGTAACACCTTTCTGCACAGATCTGGACAAATATTTATGTGCATAAATTATGCTCATAAAAAAATGAATTTATACCGCTATTTTAAGATAATCCCTGTTATTACCAACATTGTTATTTTTTACAAGCATGTTATCCTTTTTACATCTCTGATATTTGCTGTATGTGTGCACTTGTGAAGACTTATTAATGTAATGTCATGTACATTTGTTGTTATCATTTCTATTGTTCCTATTCATTAATAATGACAAAATGTGCATTAGGTACTTAAACATTATTAATAAATGTTATTTGAATTGTCATTTACATTCCTAAATGTTGGAACTATTTAGCTATATATATGGTAAAGTATGACAATGTGAAACTTAATATTGAGGTAAGGCAGATGCTTGCAGAAGTAGATGTTTTCATGCACAAAATTAAACACAGAATTAAGAGTGAAAAATTAAAATCAAAGGAAAGTAAAAGCTCGTCAATATAATAAAACTTACAAAGGCATTTACTAATCAATAAGCAATCATCTGCCAGTGCAAGGAGGAGACCTGAAGAGCATTAATATGAAATCCAACCCACAGTCAAAGAGTAGACGGATCAATCACACTGTTAATGATACACATAGACTAACCAGGGTCTGCATTGATTTCATTCTGCCTTCGGTTTTGAATCCTCAACTGCAGGACTGAAAGAAAAGAACAGAGATTGTTAAAAAATGATGAAATATCTCAAGTTACACTGATGGAACAGTAGTTGGTTTGATTTGTCGGTGAAGGACAAAATTATCTGGGAAAAGTCAAGAAAATGACGTAGAAAAAAGTAAGAGTTGAGCAACGCAACACGGCGCAATCACTGTTAGGTGATATGGCCTTGTAACTTATATTTCTGCATGAGTTCGCACTGCTTGTAAATTATATGTCTCTTTGCAGGCTTGCACACACCACACACATACACACATTAACATTCAGCACACACACAAACAGGTGAAGCAGGGCTTGGGCCTGTTACAGCGAGTGCCAACCCCCCCCACCCCCCACCCCCCCCTCCTCCTCCCCATGATACATGTCAGTGAGTTTTGAGACCTGAGAGACCTGACGAGGGTAGGAGGAGCACTGTGCCGGGGGGCTGAGGGCAGTGACTATTTATCTCTCAGTGTGTCTATTTCTGTTGGTCCCATCCCCCCTTCAGCTGTCCCGCTCTCTCCACAGGCCTCTCATGCATCTCCACCTCCTCACGTCATCCTTGTCTGTGCTGCTAACTATACTCTTCCTGCTTTCCTGCCTCGCTGATAACTCAAAACAAAAGTTTAACGCTGAAAGAATCAGGATTTAAAGCAGGTTGACATGCTGTGCTGTCGCCATAACAAGAGAGGGAAGCACTGCACACAGAGTTCCTGTTTTATTTCATTCTGCGTGTGTATGTGTGCATGTGTCTGTGTGTGTGTGTGTGTGTGTGTGTGTGTGTGTGTGTGTGTGTGTGTGTGTGTGCGTGCGTTTTCCTATCACTAGATTGTTTTGTTTTTTAACGAAAGGCCCGATATGAGTCTGGAAAACCACTTTAA
>JAPZDY010000025.1:10200604-10213198 GCA_029783645.1 Ctenochaetus hawaiiensis
GACTCTATAAACCTTAGAATAAAGATTAGAATGAAACACATTTTAAAGGATGTTTTGGTTGAACTATTGATTGTGTGACTTTAACCCAGTCACTATATTAACTTTTCATGCAAGTTTAAGTTACATCTCAGAGATACACAGTGTGCTAATGATGATATTTTCTTTCAAGGGTTAGCCAGCTCAAAATGTTTGAAACCATTTTCTGAAACTGGTTCTAATTTATTTAAGATTGACCTTAATATCCTGCTTTTGTGACATGAAAACAAATCACACAGAGGAGATCAGCAAAAACCAAAAATTACTCCAATCAAGAAAGGAATAAATACACAAACAACCAACCACTCACATCAAACTCCAGCAAACAAAAGCTCATGTTTACTTCACATCAGTTTGACACTCTGGCAGGCTTATATATTCCTCAAGTTCTGCTATGTACATACATGATTACAAGCATAGCAGCTGCCCAAAGAATCACGTTTTCCAGCAGGTGTTTGTACACCTTAGGGGACTGTATGTCGTTTCCTCGCCTTTCTATTTTACCAGCCGTAAACGACAGCTGCTGGGAACACAACAACAGCCGCCACAACTTGTAGGGACTGTTGCATTATGCAGTTATAGGAAGGTTGTTTAGTGCTGTTTGTCACAGAATGCTGGCTGTCTCCTGGAGGATGTAATCAGCAGAGTATTACATTGGATTTGTTAAACTCAGTAATACCATTTAGAGGTAATTTTCGGCTATTCTTTGAATATTTTTCCCCTCAGGTCTGAACAGAGACTGTGGGATGAAATCATCAGTACATTCAACTACAGTATATTTACATTTTTGTAAACAATAACTCAGGCTTCTTTTTTCAAAACTTTGATTGTGCTTATTTAAACATGAACATATAATGTTATAGAGATTTAAGCAGTGGTGAATAGTCAATTTACTCAAGTACTCTACTTAACTACATATGTGTTTATTAAAGTATTTCCATTTAAGGCTACTTTATTTCTTTTCCACCATATTTACCAGGCAAATAATGCACCTTTTACTCCACAAAATTGATACAACAGCGTTAAATAATATTTTGCAGATTTGGGTTTGTACTAAACATAAATCAACTAACAAATTATGATACATCATTATAAACCAAGCTGCCCAAAAGTGTAGAAAGTCCTACTGACACCAGCTGCAACATTAAAGTGTTGTACACCGTAAAATATCATTATAATGAGTACTTCTACTTAACCTTAAGAGTATTTTTATGCTAATATTTTGGTACCTTTACTTAAACACATTATGCAACTTCTGCTGCAAGAGGTCTCTTCATTCAAAGGAACTAGTTTGATGGCACATGAAGTAGCATAGTATCATTTTTGGATTTGTTTATTTCATTGTTTAACAGCCACCATTGCAGATAAAAAAAACTATCTGACTCACTCAGGAAGAAAAGCTCAAAGAGGGGGTGATCAATTTGAGTAAATTTAAGATTTATTTATGTATATTTACTTCTGCATGAGTACTTCTCCTCTGTGATATTCTGATTATTTTATTAAAAAAAACTTAAATAAAAGACCTTGGTAATTATTCCCCCTCTGCATTCAAAAACATGTTCCTTGAATACCCTTAAATTTAAAGCAGCGTCCTGTTCAAGGCCTGCTGTTTAACATGCATATCAACCGTCTAACCTGTGTTGTGGTTGAAGTGTCACACAGTAACATTCAAAAATCTTTAGCCTGCTGTCTTCGCACCCATTCAAGACATCACTGCAGGTAGCAATCATTAAATCAATTCACCATGATCAATACCTTCACTCAATTGATCACATGACAGACAATGTGACCGATCGGCCGATAACTTTCACAAACACTCCACCTCTACATATTGATGCTAATGTTGCCAATTATGCCTGAGATGTAAAGCCGTTGTTGTGGGAAAATAAATCCATCTCTCCTTTAATTGGCGTGTGTTGAGTCTCCGGGATTCTCACCTGAGCGGAACTTGTTCCGGATGAGAAGAGACCTCTCGGAGGCCAGCAGCGTCATGGTGGAGGGGAGGATGGAGGAGCCAGGGAGTGGAGCAGAGAGAGAGAGAGGGGGGAAGTTCCTGGTGTCGCTCTACCAGGAGGAATGGACTCCTCTCCTTCTGTCTCTCGCTGTTGGGAGAGCAAGAGGAAGCAGGGAAGTGAGAGCGACAGATGCTTGTTAATCTACTGATAGACACAAACCGATATTGATAGAGGCACACGAAGCGCAGCGGAGGTAGATTGAGGGGGAAATGGAGACACAAAAGCCTCTCAGACCTACAGGCAGACTGAACGCTGTGGTGAGCCGCTCTGGCAACAGCAGGCCTCCCTACAGACGGCCTGTCATAATCACACGGAGAGCCACACAGGCCCACCCACAATGACAGAACCAACGACACAGAGAATTAAACGAGACGAGGAGGCTTTTAGAGAGAAGGAGGAAGAGGAGAGTCAAGCTCACATGAGTGACGGAGACAGAAACCCGTTAGAGGTGGAGGACACTGATTGTGATGGACAAACATGAACTTGCAACACTTCCAGCGTGGCTCAACACACTCACACTGCGGCGGCAAGAGCACAAATGTGTCATGCACTAAAAGAGGAAGAGCAGAGCAGAGAGAGAGAGAGAGAGCTGGTAATCTACATAAGCGGCATCAGTGCACACACACAACCTATTAACAATATTGATTTGAACTGGCCAGCCACAGAACACCCAGAGGAAGCCTGTTTGAAGGGAATGGACAAACACACACATGCATAGCCACCACACACACACGTACTTTGGAAAAAGCTGAGGTTATGCATACTAAATCACCGAGGGCGCTCTTCCCATCCCCGATCCCATAAATGCACACACATCACCTGTTTGCAATAAGAGTCCAGTAGAAGGCCACTCACTCATGAATGCAATCGAACAACAAGCAACTGATTGAGATATCTTGTCTGGCACAGACATTATTTCACAGCAGGGCGCTGAGGCACAGGAAGGCACTGAAAACACTGAGAGAATAAAAGCAAGAGAATAAAAGAGAATACTTACAGGAAAAGAGAGAATTGAGTTCCTCGGGGGAGATTGGAGTGGATTTAAGATTAAATTGAGAGAGGTGCGAGATGGAGGAAGAGGGAGAAAGAGAGAACTTCGTAGTGCGTTTAATGACAATTTCTTTCTTTCATGTTCTTTTCAAATCCTTTTTTTTCCTCTTTGCCCTCTTTCCACACCTCTCCTATATTTTTGTCTTCCTAAAGGTGAAATGCAAAGAGAAAAAAGGATCTGTGGTTCCTTCGTCCCCTTTGCAATAGAAACTCACCCTCTCTACCTCTGCCTCACTCTCTCTGCCCCTCTCCCCATCCGCCCCAAAGCATCCTGGATCCTTGGTGCCAACTGTGAGCGACTGTCAAACTTCACCCCTCCCCCTTCATGGCCTCATCTCCCCACTCACTAACTCCCCCTCCCCTACCAGCCATTTACCCCCCCATCTGTTGGCTGATTGACTAAGGGGAAGAATCAAAGACAATAAGCACTTTTGTGTTCGTTTGTGCGTCTTTGACAAACGTAGACTCACTGATGAAGCTCGTGCAGCTCCTTACTGTTAGGAGCTGAGTTGTCACATAATGTGATTGATAGAAAAGTGGAGGCAGGATAAAGAGACGGTTTATTACAAGGCAGCGAGAAAAGCCTGGGAGTGTTTTGGCCTCACATCAAATCATGTACTGCAGCAGAACTGCAGGCTCATATGCTCCTGTCAAGATACCTTTGGGTCACCCTCTTAAAGTGATTTAGTACTGTTTGCGTGCAAGTATACGTGTGTGTGTGTAAGTGTGTGTGCGTGAGTGTGTGTATGACGCCACAGAGAGTCAAAGGGCAGTAAGTCAGTGTCCGTCAGCATATAGTTTACAGTGTATATCAGCACTGGTGTCAGGCAAAATCACCCAAGTTTCACCTCACTGTTCAAGCCTCAAGAGCAACATGGGTGAACATGTAGGAGAGTGTTTGCCTATGGGTGCATGCTCTCTACATGTGTGTGTGTTTGTGTGTGTGTGTGTGTGTGTGTGCATGAGCGTGTGTGTGTGCCTTTGGGCTGCAGAGGGGAAAAAAGGTGGGGGAAGTGAGGTTGTAGCTGGAGCACCTGTTCTGTCGATTTGACAGACAGGCCAGTGTGTGCTGGTTCAGCAGGTCATATAGTGGGGGAGACAGGGAGGGGAGGTAGAGGGGGTGAGGCAGAGGAGACAGCAGAAGTTGGAGAGGAAGGGAGGGCGCAACACAGGAGGGAAGTCTTTGCCACGAGGACAGGAAGCGGGCTACAAGGGACAGGGAAATGGAGAAATAAAGGAGGTTGCTGACATTTTATGTGATGTGTAAAGAAAGACAGTGACATCAACATGACAACAACACACAGAGCAGCGATGGCGTCACATGGGCCAATTACAGTCACCATGGAAAAAAAATAGAACAACTAATGGAACATAAACTGAATAGGAACCTATAGATTAATATGAGGTTTTGGATGGACAGCTCATTCAGGTGCCATTTGCAGTGTATGCCTGTATTTTTCATCCATTATAAAATCCCACCTTTGAGAGCTTTTCCCATAATGCATTTCACACACGCACTAACACACACACACACACACACACACACACACATAACAGGCATATACAAACACAGACTGTGCTGACAGCAAGGCACATTATTGAGGGAAAGGTGATGTAATTGGTTCCCCTTGACAGCAACACCCTCTGCAGCATGGACTCCCTGTCTGATTAACACCTGTTACCCTCCTTCTTCCTCTTTGTCCCTCCCACTGTCACAGACAAAAACACACACACACACACACACATATACACACACACATACACACAGATCACATAGCCTCAACTCTGCACCATTTCTGCTGTCTACAGAGTAAAGAGGTTTGCACTCTATAAACCTAGTCCTTGTGAAATATGGTATTTTCTTGTGTAATTCTGGTTTCACATGCAAAACACAAGCTAATGTGTGTCATAAAGCTTGGGATAAAAGCGCACTGTAAGTATTTTTCAAATCTGCATCCTCTGCTGCTGAAACTGCAGAGTTTGAATGCAAATCCAGCTCTCCCTAGGCTCTCAGTCTTCAGCCTTTCACCCTGGTAAAAGTATCCCTCCACCATTTGAGAGAGCTGACAGACAGCATAGGGAATAAGCCAACACATGCAGCACATCATAAGTATAAGTGCGCCCTCACATGGCTGAACTGGGCAATGACAGCCAATAAACAAAATCCACCCATGGTTAGTTTAGCTTTCCATCATTTTGGCTCTCAGTGGCAATAATGGGACGTCTGTGATGCAACAGAGCGCATATACAACAAACATATCAAAGTGCCGAATGTATCAAAGAGAATAAAAAGCAAAAACATGCCAGTCTAACACACTTCATTACATCTGCTGCCTCTCCCGGCTCATTCATCACTGGATCTATTCCCGTCCCTCTCTGCACTCCTCCTCTACCTTTATCACTTCAATCACTTGGCCATGTGCCTTGTGCCACTCTGAAGCCCTGCTGCCCGTTCCACTTCACGCAACACCAACACAGGCACACACACACACACACACACACACGGACAAGGATGGATTTCAAACACACACAGACTTCACATATTTCTGTCCTCTCTCTGTCCGTCATCCACCTGTCTGTCAGTGACTATACTTTGAAGCTCTGTGCAATCTGGACAACCCTGCACACACACACACTGTACTGTACACACACATCTCCAGCTGGACTGCTGATCTCACACACTTGGCCGGTTGAATATTCAGCATCATCATCATCACCATGCACTCAGGACCTTGTAGGCTCAGTGATGCAACAGCCCAGTGGTCTCAATTATGGGACCAGAATCTGTTTTGTGTCAATTTATTCCTTATTTTACTGACAGAACAGCATTGAATTCATGCATAAACACTCAGTGTGACCTCAGCAGTATGTATGTAGCCTTTTAATGAGCCTCTAAAACAAGAAGGTGAGGAGCAATTTTTTAAGCCTCATAGTTTTTGGGATAGATGACGAGGACATTGTTTTGCAGGAAAGAATAGTAAGAGTAAATTGTGGGCAACATTAATAAAGGCTTCCAAGTAGTATATGTGATAGTAAAAGATAATATCAAAATACAGTACACAGTGATTCAGTAATTTACTTGTAAAATAACCAGATGTGAATGTTTGTTTGTGGCGCCCTCTGGAGTTTGCCTTGCCTTTGCTGTTATGTAACTTTATATATCATACCATGAAAAACTGGGAGAATCAATGGAAAGTGCTGATGTGAGGATATCACTCTTATTTATGTTTAAAGACTGTAAACATTTTACTAAAAGGATTTTTTTAACTAGGATTTTTTAATATTTTGGTGATTTGCAAGCATGCATGAACCTTTAATAAAAGAGGCACAAATATTTGTTTACATTTTTTTCTGCTCTTGTGTGCTTAACTTTTGAGGCAACATTTCTTATAACCTTAAAATGTTAAATAATATTCGCAAGATGAGTATCAGTAAAAAAAGAAAAAAAATGTAAACGCTTATGACTGTCTGCATTATTTTTCTTATATTTCAGTTTGCTGGCAGCTTTAAACTTTGAGACATTGAAGAAATGATAAATTATACTTATAACAGAGTTTATGCTGGAGAAAAGGTACAATGGATGTGAGGCAAGGATGGCTTAGAAGGTGCTAAACAAACAAAAATAAAATAAATAAATAGAAAGTTTGGTAAAGAAAAAAACTTGACACCTGAAAAATCAAGATATTTCATCATGTTGATGCAACAATCCTGTTTGTACTGGCCCTGAAGAGATTCCTTCTTATCATGTCTCCACCAAACAGAATTTTTCTGTTCACAAAATTCTAACTTCAGCCGACAATAAATGAGCCTTGAAAAGTCTGAGGTAGTCAAATCATATGTGAATTTTCAAAAGTTACGGTCTTTTTAGTATAAAAATCCTCTTTTCAGTCTCCACAGACACTTTCCTTGTTAATCTGTGTGTGTGCGTGTGTGATTTAACTGGGCTGAAAAGACAGCAACCTTGATACGTACCAGCTTGTTTTGCTGAACACAGACTGTTAAAGATTCATACGAGCTTCAGCTGAACTTTGTCCACCATCACCTGCATTGAATTTGCACTAGAAAGAATTAAATCTAGCAATGATTAGAAAAATATACTAATGTGAGAGAGTTGTTTTAAGAGCAACAATTTGGAAAAAGTATCTATCAGGTAGCATCATCGCTATATATGGCTGACAAGAGGTTTATCGTGTTCTGTCTATTAGTCATTTGTGGACTAATAGTTCCAACAGTGTGGACTACAAGTCTTTTTTGTGAAACTCTTGCATTGAGATGCAAGTTATATATTCAGTTTAAGTTAAAACAGTGAAGGCAAAACATGCATGAAGCATCTTTCTGCTCTTACAGCTTCACCAGAGCGAATACTCCACTATCTCCTGCAGCAGACCACCGCTCAGCAGCATATGCTCCATTCTCACACAGACTGCTTGCTTAACCTTTGCTCCACACCTCTTTCCTTCCACAGGCCCTCCATAAAAGCAAGTTTTCCAAACTCAGCCACAACGGAGCAGAGTTCAGGCCATTCCCACAGTGACCGGCACAAAAAATAAGGAATGGGATGCCCACGAGGACCCAGTCAGGTCATTTGAGCGATACAGTATTTAATAACTTATCTTGAGCTTAGTTCTGTTAGGCTCTGTGGCTTAAATGGAGCAGAAAATTGAGAGAGTACAAAAAAACAGAGGACTGTCGTACAAACTCAATTACTCCCTGGAGGCCGTCCAGCAGATACAGATCAAGTATCTTTTTTCTTTTTTTTCTTTTTCTTTCACAAATACCCGTTTAAAGTCCGCTCTCATCTTTGGTGACTAATGTAAGAAATAAGAATCAATTCTGAGGATCATCTTAAATTAAAGGAAAGATATGAACGCTCGCACTAGTGTTCATTACTAAAGAGAGTTATATGTGATTAAAACATAAAGCCAATTTCAATACACTTCAGTTCTTTTAACATCTGTGAAGAAAAGACACCAAAGTTGAAGAAAACGTAATAAAAATAATTGGACAAAGGTTTAGTTACAGTTGACAAAATTTTAATCCAAATAAATTAACATAATTCACAATAAACAAAAACAAATCTCAATAGTATTTCTGTTAACATAAATCAAAACATATGGTCAAACTCTTACATAATATGAATTAAATACATCAACTCAACAGCTGCAACAAAAAGAAAAAAAGCGTTTTCCTTCACAATATAAAAAAGTGAATATCGAGTTAAAAGAAAACAAGTGCAAATGACTCACAGTGTCTCTGACGGTACGAAAGATAGATTACATCTTTCACATGATATAGTGCAGAAGTGCAGCTCTTACAAATAGTATTCTTTATATATATACAACTAGAGCAGAGAAGTGTTTAGAGTAAATAAGATATCCTTCTTTACTGAGCACTTGAGGGTTCTTATCATGATTGTATGGGAATGCAACCTTATGTTAGCGCGTCTAATTAATACTTTGAACTCACATATTTCAAGCATGAGCTTTCCATTTTATATCTGCAACTTCTTTAAAAGAGGAAAGCTGATGTCAGAATCGTGTATGACTTTAGAGGCCATTTATTTGGCCCTTTAAAATGGAATGGGAATAATAAACATTCATATGAATAAATTACGTCAAAAACAATAAATATTGCAAGTGCTCCCTTTTTTTGAATGTTGATCAATGAGGAAAGTTTAGCGTTTACTACAGCTCTGTACGATCACCCTGCCAATCTCCTCCTCCTTCGCTTCACTCTGGAGTTTATGTGCAGACAAGTCTTTAAGTTTCCACCTCCGACTCTGAGTTATCCAGATGAGACACGGTTGAGCTGTACCATTCAGCGCTCTCCTCTTCCTCCTGCAACCCCGATCCTCCACCACTGCCTCCCGCGTCCCCTCGGCTGCCTCCCCTCCTCTCGTTCAGCATCTCCATGGCCACTTGGTGGTACGGGTGTTTGCGTTTGGTGTGTCGGCGTAGCGTGTTGCGCTCGGCGAAGCGCGTGTGGCAAAGTTGGCACTGGTAGGGCTTCTCTCCGGTGTGGACCCTTTGATGGCGCTGGAGCTCGCCAGCCTCCCTGAAGCGTTTGGCACAGATGGAGCAAACAAAGTTCCTCTGGCCTGTGTGGATGTGCTTGTGTCTCTGTTGAGGAAATGTTAGGATTATATTTTAAGAAAAGAGCAAGGGCTGGCTTTTACTGATGACCCCACAAAAGCACCCGACCTATGCGGTTCAATCCAGCTGTGTGGAGCCCTGCAGCGTCTTTTAGCCTATTGATATGATTTACAAGCAACTTTACTCTCTTGGTTTTGCTCTCAGAGCTCTCATGGCATCATTCTCAGCCACAGCAGGCAGTTATTTTCATCTAAAATGTTCTAAAAACCCACTGTATGTTACCAGGCCAGCACCTAGCAGCAGACAGACACAGTTTGGGACTAGTTGGTGAACACGAAGGAGCATTTAGCCGCTACAGAGCCAGATATTTCCCTCAGGGAGCAGGGTGAAAACCAGTGCCAGAGCTAAAAGGAGAGTGAATATTAGACTTATTCATCAGGCGGTCCAAAGGTGACTGCAAATAAATTTAGCATCTGTTTGCTAACATATCAACTTAAAAGCTGAGGAAAAAGCCAGCATGTTTCTGTAGCACTTATGAGTCCAAAAACTAACATAACAGTCACCGCAACATAACACCTGTTAAGGAAACCTGTGTTATTACTTGACATTACTGATGAAATGAGTGATTACAGTAACTTTTTACTGACCTGCAGATGGCTGGAGCGTTTGAAGGCTTTGCCGCACTGCTGGCAAACGTGAGGCTTCTTCTGGGAGTGAGTGATGGCATGGCGCTCAAGGTCCGAGAGGTAAAAGAAGACCCGCGGACACAGCTGGCAGTACAGCACCCTGCGAGGGCCCAAAGTGTTGGGTGATGCTGCTGGAGAGAGAGGATCCAGTGGGTGGAGGGAGTCCAGGGGCTCAAGTTTATCAGCGGAGAGATCGACTCCGCTGGGAGGGGAGGGAGGAGCAGCAGCACTGGAGAAGTAAAGATGGTCGTCCAGAGGTAAGTGTTGTGTGTGCAGGTCAGACGGGTCAAACTGGGGCTCAGAG
The DNA here is from genome assembly GCA_029783645.1 of Ctenochaetus hawaiiensis. Taxonomy (NCBI): domain Eukaryota; kingdom Metazoa; phylum Chordata; class Actinopteri; order Acanthuriformes; family Acanthuridae; genus Ctenochaetus; species Ctenochaetus hawaiiensis. The sequence goes on from JAPZDY010000025.1 coordinate 10,210,788, forward strand.
GCCGGTGATTGGGCCTCCGAGCCGGGCTGAGCTGAGGGGTCGTAGGTCAAACTAGCAGACTGTAGGTGCGGAGAGGATGCTGTAAAAGTTGATGGCTTGTTGTTTTCATTTGAGACTTCTTCAGCAGGTATGGCTTCACTTCCACAGTTTAAATCGGAAGAGCTGATCTGAGAATGAAGGAGTGGAGTCGTGCTGTGGGGGTCATTTTGAAAGGCAGGGGAGGACGAACACCCCGTCACAGAGGCGAGAACAGGGCCGGAGTTTAGATTATTCACTCCTGACAGGATGACAGGGGGGTTATTGGGGCTCAGTCTGATGACAGGGTGAGACAGCATGGGCAGAGGTGATCCCAGCGTGCTGACCTGACCGGAGGGCAAAGGTAGGGTGACCGGCCCTGAGGCTGCCGTGATCTGGGATAACTGACCGGTCGAGGGATCGAGGACAGCGATAGGGGTGGAGGTAGAGGCAGCGTCACCAGAGGAAGAGGGTACGGATGAGAGGAGGAGGAACATGGAGGTGGAAGCACCAGGTGAGGTCTGAGGAACAGAAAGGGGAAGTGTGAGGCCCATTGGAGCTGAGGAGAGCTGAGGAGCGGAAGAGGTGGATGGCAGGAGGAGAATCGGAGCGTTGGTCTGAGGGTTTGTGAGGATGGGAATGGGCTGGGTGGGGACTGATATCCCAGAGGAAGGAGACAGAACGACACTAGCCTGAACAGATTTAACGCTTGGCTCTGCGACCTCAGATGGATCTGAGTTTGTACTCAAAGTTGTGAAGTCTTCTGGAGTCTTTGTCTGATTTACACCAAGTGATGAAGAGTCAGTCACAGGGGCTGATGAGGGGTAAAAATCATTAGAAGGTGCATTTAGTGTATCATCTAAACTTTGGCTGAGACTTGGCTCTGCTGAGGAGGTCAACCGTGGTGACCTTCTTCCTTCCATCTGCGCTGAATTGGCCTGGTCTGACTGAGGCTCCTCTGACGTGGAAGCATCGACTTGCGGCACTTTGAGTCCATCTGGACTGAGAGTATACGGGATTCCCTGGTCATCTATAAGAAGAAGGTTCTCTGTGTCACCATCCAGCGAGGAGAGGGAGGTGAAGACAGATGAGGAAAAGAAAGAGGGAGACAGGAGAGAGTCTTTAAATGTTTCTGTGCCGTCCATGCGCAGCACAGCGTCCTCTCCAGCGTCCTCATCGTCCTCTTCAACTATGTCTCTGTCTCCTTCTCCCTCGTATTCATCCACCTCCATAATCAGCGAGCTCTCGCAGCCAGAATCATCCAGAAAGCGTCCACACCTCCTCTCTCGACTCTCTCTTTTCTTGGGCAAACTCAGGTCCAGCGGTTCTGTCTGTTCCTCCATGCCCACCTCATCAAACGTCTTATAAGACTTCAAGTCCGTTTCTTGAAAAATTAGGGGAATATTTTCCTCAATTTCTCTCTCCGTGGTTTCCTCTTTAACGCCTTTCTGGCTTAATATTTTAAGTGTATTAGTGCTAGAGATTAAAGGAGTTTGTGACCTATCAGTGTGGATTTTAGCACCCAAAACATCTCTGCCTCTGCACACTTTCTCCTGTCTCTCTGCCTCTGTTTCGTGGAATGATTCTGGTTTAGCCGCCTCAGTCTTTTGAAAAGCAACATGTTTGACTTCTCCTTCATTCTTAACAGCTGATATTTGGATTTTACTTATGTTTTTCTCTGTGATCACTGCTCCAGATGAGACCGATACAGGTTTCCTACAAAGTAAGTGAGCAAAGTCTTTGGTCAGGCTGATGGCAGAATTAGTGATTGGCTTCTTGCACCGTGGGGGGACCACAATTTTGAGCCTGATTGGTCGGCTGCGCAACACAGGCACTCCAGTCTTTACTGTAATTGGCTGTCTGAACCCACCAATCTTGTTTGTTTCCTGAGAGGCTGGCTTAGAAGTCCCGCCCTCCTCTGGCTTTTTCCCATTGATTGATAGAGCATCTTGCTTGCCAGTCACTGCCGTTTTGCCAGGGCAGGGCTGAGGGTTACCTGACACAGTACTGGGTAAGAGTTTTTCCTTTGGGTCCATAAAAACCTCTGTCACTGGCCCTGATCCCTCTGCACACTGGCTGCCATTTTGGACATCCAAGCTGCCACTGGTCAGGACTGAAGCCAACTGAGAATCCATTTTGGGGCATACCCATTTATATTTCTACAAAAATAAGAATCAGAGAATGAATTAGAAAGTCACTGAGCAAAAGTAGCATACAAATGAACACATTTAACGGTAGTAAAGGAGGGTGATTAAATAAATATCCTGGGATGGTTGAAAAAAAAAAATGAAAGTCTAAATTTTGATTACTGGGGTCAAGTCTAGTGCAAAAGCCAAAGACTGACTGATTGTATCATATCACTGACAGTCTGTGGACGATGCAGACTGTGGCCCCCC
>JAPZDY010000025.1:10213298-10272032 GCA_029783645.1 Ctenochaetus hawaiiensis
CTCAGCCCGTCATGATGATAGACTCATTTGACCCCCCCCCCCCCGCTCCACGTCAGACCGGCCTGTTAATTGTGTCGGTTACCTTGCATGATCCTAAATTCTGGCTCAGCGAATTTTCTTACCGAGGGGGGGTCGACCGGAACCGTCGATCATTGAGAGAAACGCGCCGGAGCACAGAAGGGTCCGAATGATGTGAGCGAAATAACATTTCTCTCTCTCAGACTTCTATCATCCACATGCAACATAAACATGATCGCGTTTCACTTCATATTCGCTTTACAACAATCATCATATTCCGCTTGATTTGCACAAACGAGCCTGCTCTAAAAAAAAAAGAAAAAAAATATTGTCTGGAGATAAACCGAGGAGCTCATTCCGTGGAGGACGCCATTACGCACAGTCCTAGGTCCGAAATGCCATGATTATTTTGGTGCGTGTGCGCCTTGACAGCTCTCGGACCTGGGACATCGGCCATCTGTAACGCGTCGCTCGCAATAGACAAACGTGTATATTTACAGACGGTCGCGGTGTGGAGCGGCTCCTTCCCGTTGCACCGGAGCTTCCTCGGACCTACAGCCAGCCATTTTAGAGCCGAGGGTCCGAGACACCGAGAGCGCAACCCGGCAGCTTTAGGACAAACTTTCCCGGCGCGCTGTCATTTCCTCCAGCCCTGCTGTCAGAGCCGGCGTAGGACGCGCCGGACGCCCTTTCGATACATTTAAAACTGTATTTAAAACTATACTCCACCCATACAGTCGCTGCATAGGGACTGGCTTACCCGTGCTGAGGATATTTCCGGAGGACCAAATATGACTGTGCAGTGTAAAGGGTGATGCTGCGAATGCCGAGGGAGGGAGGGGTCAAGGGGAGTTGCTATGGTGTCGCAGCCTACCGGGTCCGACCAGTAGCCATGTTCAGCCTATGAGTACGGTTGAACCTGCAGCCTGCACAGAAAGGCTCTCTGAGCGCCTGAGAGTCAAAGAGATGGGAGGCAAAGCAAGAGAGAGTGATGGAGAGGATGGAGAGGAAAAAAAATTGAACTTGAACTCACACAGGAACACCTTGTGTGTCATAACAAAAAAAAAGGAGACCAGATAAGCAATTTTGACATTACTTTATTCCAAATGAACACTTACAAGCCTTAAGACTTGATGCGTCACGCTCAACAGAGGAAAAGGACAATCACACAGTGAGACATCACAGAGTCAAGCCATTATGAGTTAGGCTACATGGAGGTTTCAATACAGACATAACTGTTATAGCATGAATTAAAGCATTATATATACATCATTATGAGGGCCAGTGGATTGCATCTTCAGTAAGCATCAGTTTAAGCTGGAGGAGGATCAGAGTAATAATCGAGGGGTTTGCAGTTTATAATTATGCCTGCGGTTTGATAGGATGCAATACAGAGTGAGCACAGGATATACAGCTTAGCCTGCTGATCCATAGGAGCTGTGAAAAGTATTTCAGAGTCTAACAGACCATAATCATAGCAAAGATAGTAGAGGCAAAGCTGCAGAGTGGAGAATGACTGTTCCAGTTTATGACTGTTAATGTTTGTGTAGTTCTGGCACAGTTTAATGAGTGTTGGAGGGGTCGAGGTCATCACTCCACATCGCCGGTCTCACATGCTTCAATCTCTGAGACCAGCCGGTGAGGGAAGAGTTTATACTGCAACCATGTGGGCTCTGGAAAACAAAGAGAAGCTGCATGAATATTGCAAAAGTCTCCAACTGTCAATCATCGGCCCTCATGCTCTTCTGACTGACATGTTAAGACTGAAAAACAAAAGGACGGCCTGGATGGGTGGTCCGGGCTTACCGAGGTAGCAGGCTGGTGGCTGCAGCTTTCCATCGAAGCAGCTCTGAGTTGCAGTGAAGCTGCACTGCTTGCGTGGATGTTTGCAGAAGAACATCACATTTTCCCCGTGAGGAACCACAGCGTCTGTAACGTCGAACGGCCAGCGCTTCACTCCACCAATCACCACACGGCTTCGCTCAGCAGGGATGAGACAGCGAGCTGTGAAGTTAATCAACAAGGTATGAAAAGTATAAGCAGCAAACACAAAATGCTGTGTGCACACTTGCTTCCTGGATACTGTTTGTCACAGTATGTATGTGTGATTGTGCAAACTTGCATTTCATTTTGCACGCATTGTGCACATGTAAATGTGCCTTGCCATCAAAAGTTAAATGTTTTTATTTGGAGCTTAGACACACAGCATGTAATTTCTGTAGGTATGGGGTCTCCTAAATTAAAACAATGAGGATGGCTTCCCTGTGTTTCCCACAAGCTGGAGCAACTATTGAGGGTAAACAGGATAGGATGCCAATTAAGAGAGCAAATAAAATGCAAATAAATCGATGACAAACAGATACACTGATCTCTGGGCCCGATCAGTGTTGAATACATTCAAACGCAACTCAACAAAGTATGTGACAAATCTGCAGTTATTTTGTACACAGTAACAGGGAAATGTTGGGTATTATGCCTTTTAATACATCTATATTTAAACTCATCAAATTCATAGATTTCCTTTCTGGTGCAGCTGTTTGAAACATCCCTCACCTCTGCAGTACGGCGGTGATGCACTCCAGCTGCCGTTCAACTGGCAAGTGACCTTCTGAGGTCCATCCAGCAGGAAGTTCTTCTTACACAAGTAGTGGATGTCAAAGCCAACTTCATATTCAGTCTTCTGGACAGCCACCACGTAGCCCTGCTCAACCTCTCGAGGAGGCTGGCAGTACACTTCTATGAGAGGGAGAGAAGCAGATTATCAGTCCGCCTGTTCAGGAGGTGCACTAATCTTTAAAACACACAAGAGTGGAGTTATTCAAACAAATACAGAGACTGAGAGCTTGAACAGAAACATGGCCTTAGTACTTTTTTCTTATCTTATCTCTGCTTTGTTCTAATAAAAGCCTGGGTCAGTCATGGTCTTTTAAGGTGATGCAAGATGCATCCTGCATGTCTCTCAGTGTATCAGGCCATGCACTCCCAGGTTTGGCCACAAGATGGCAGAAAAGCACCGTGAAACAGAGCAGCAGATCTTGAAAAGACTGTAATTGGAGAGGTTGGTGTGTTTCTGTCTGTCTCCTTCTTTGATTCACTCTGTTTTCACATATCTTCACCCACATGAACACATGCACAAAACAGACAAATGTACATCACAGCAAAATAAACATGCAGGTCTCGAGGTCGACTGACGCACAGAAGCAACGGCCGTTCCATCTAATCCTGGTCACCTTGAAAGGTACAAGAGGACGAAGCAACACACGTGCACGCTCATGCACACATTCACACATGTCCAGTGCACACTTACTTTTACAGATGGGGTGAGGATATTGCCAGGTCTGATTATCCTGGCAAAAATTTTCACTGCTCCCCACTATATCTGCCCTGCAGGAAGGAAGGGAGAGAGTGATGGAGACAGATGGCAGGGTGACACGTACAGTATTGACAGCTAAGGAGCTTCTTCTAAATAAAAGTGATGAAAAAAGGTGTAAATGATTCCTTTTTCCGCTCTGTCTCTCTTTCACAGTGTCTAAATGTTGTGTGCACAGTTCTGGCTGACACATCCACTCAGGCTCATCTTATCCTGTGGATGAGTCAGTGTGTAAAGGGGAGTCAATACAAGATTAGACTGTAATGACCTAGTTAGCTCAATGGAAAGATCGTCAGCTGGGAGATCAAAATGAATTCCCTGCCATTCATTGCTCATCATCCGTCGTTCCCCAACACCTATCCTGTAATCAAGCCTCCCCTCCACTCCCTCCCTCCTCTTCACACTCCATCCCCGTCTTCTCACTTCCTCCATTTCTACCTTTGCATCATTTCAGGTTTTGATAGCCTCAGCCTACACACTGGCATCCTTAACCTCCCATTCCTCCCCCACCCACCCTCTCTTACCCAGACAGGCAGCTGTAGCGGATGAAAGTTCCAACTGTGGCGTCACCCTGGATGCTGAAAGTGTTTTTGACCTCCTTAGGCAAAGGGCAGGTTTGGGCAGCGGTAGGTTCGGGTGACTGAACCTCTGAAAGACAGGAGAGCAGAAGGTTAAAGACTGTATTGTCAGATCTTTTATTTAAGAGACAGTAACAATACCACACTGCAGAAATATTCCAGTGCAAGGAAAGGTCCTGCACTGGAGACAAAAATACACAAACCAGCAGAAAAACAGACAGACGGACCTTCAGCTGCTTTCACAGCATGTCTTCTGCACAAACGTTGCATCTCAACATAGCAGAAGTTAATGTACCTAGTAGTACATAAGTACATTATGTAGGTATTATACTTAAGTACAATTTTGAGTATTTCCAAATCATGCTACTTTATTCTTCTAGTTTCTTACTTCTCTTACAGTTCAGTTGTAAAGATTGTACTTTTTTCCTTATAATTACCCGTTAATTTTTTATACAAGGAGTGTACATAATAAATAACTTATACAATACTTGTAAATGTAATCGATTACTATCCAATTGTAAAGGGCATTAAAATGAGCACCTCCTCGACCAGCTGCTGCCCAAAAATCCTGTTTACACAAAAATGCACCAGTTATGATAACAGCAGTAATAAAATATAGTTAACATTTTTCCTTAGTGTATTACAGACCATTCATTAAATATTTAGTAAATGCTGAAGGAGGAACTTTAAGTGTTGCCAAGAATATGTAATAATATAACGCTGCGACAAATATCTTTTACTTTTGTTTTTTCTGTATGTCTGCCGTGCTTAAGGAAATTTTAAAAGCTGGACGTTCACAGTGAAGAATTTAAAACTTTTACTGAGTAAAGGATCTGAATACTTCTTCCACCAGTATCTTACAAGTGACAGGGATGTGTGAAGTGTGTAAAGCTCCTGAGAGAGAAAAGCAGCAACACTCAGCATGCATCTAATGTGCACTGTGATTAAAAGAAGCAAACACAACACAATTCCCCACATGAACACAAAAAACACATTAGAGTCAGTGTGTAACTGATGGATGTGACTGCAATTTAACAGGTAAAAGCTATTAGCAAATACAGAGGGAAAGAAACAGTGGCAAAACATGAAAGAAGGGGAGCAGGGAGGAATTGATGGACAGTGGAGGGAACATCAATCCTGGTACCTCATTTGACTTGTATCAGCCAAGGTTTCTGTTTAGTTTGTGACCCACAGAGGCGTAGAAACCAATGTATTGTTCTATTTAGGATGAAATAACTCTCTTAGGTAATAAATCAAAGTTCGATGAGCAGGTGAAACACAGCCCCACACCTTTCCAATCTTACTGCTATATCTGTGATTGTATAACACCTGGCACTGTTCATCCCTGGAAGTTTGAGTGCCTCACGCTTGTGGAAATATAAATATCAAGAGTGGTGCTTGGAGAGAGGCTGGAGCGACCCGGGCTCCATCGAGCGCAGGGTTTCAGAGCAGAACGCGGCTTTGAAAGGCAGAGACAGCTCCTGCCTGAGGGCTGTCTTAGGTATCTGGAACTGAGAAGCATTAATATAAGAATGTAAAGGGACCTATGGGAGAGAGGGAGAGTTACGAGTCTGTTTGGCTGCGGATGAGAGCCCGAAGCCGAGTTCTGTTTTCACATATCGCCCCTTCTTCTGCCTCGTACTGCTGCCACCCACACAGGCTGCAGCATGAAACTGCTATGAAGCAGGTACCTCAAATTCTGTTAAAAAATTATAACACAGGGATTTTGAATGAACTGCAACATTTAATACACAGCGATCTGATTGAGACCAAAGATGCAAAAGGTTGTGTTTTTACTCTGTTTTTATCCTACAAATAAGCATAAGGACACATGCATACACCACAAACTAAATAGCCTCGAGCCGCATGCTTGTCCTTGGCTCCCATTGTAGAGAGAGACCTTATCAGAGGCCTCAGATGGAGGAGAAAGAGATGAGAGGAAAAGAGGATGAGAGAAGAGAGCAGAGAAGAGGAGAACAGGGAACAGAAAGGCCTGGAGCAGCATGAGCAAGAGAGCTCTCCGACTCTCCTGACTGTGATCTGTCGCCCACACACACACACACACACACAAACTCTGTACCACATGTGCAATCTGCCCCCCCCACCACACATACACATCTAATGTATACAGAAAAAAATCTACTTCTCTACCTCTCTCCTACAAACACACATTCACACTCGCTCACACTCGCACTGCATGCATGCAGCTCTGTGCCACTTTGACAGTGATCTGCCGCCCACTGCCTTTCAACGGGCTTGAAGGAGCTCGACTCACAGTCTAATACACATGCAAAGGACACATAATACAAACGCTCTCACACGTTCAAAGCCCACCTACCTTCTGCCTGTCTCTCAGCAGGAAGATACTCTACGCTAGAGCTGATAATGGTATCCTCATTTCACATCTTAGAAACGATACTAAACCTTATGGGTGACACAGGGACCCAGCTGGGTGGAGGATTCCTGAGAAAACGTGTTTATTGAAGCTCCAGGTGTGTGATTAATGCAGCAGAACTTGGATCTTTAAAAACTGAGATTGTATTGTTTTTTTATCAGAGCTTTCAGGGCGACAACATTAAACAAAGCTATAATTCCAGGTGGTGTATAATGATGAGATGTGTCGAGATACTAAGAAGTATTGATGCCGTTACCTCATGTACTGCTGTGCAGCCTCACGGCACAGCAGTAGAAGTAATAAAGCTGCACAGCGGTAGAACAGATTCTGTCTTTTGTGAGCCATCTAGTCAGATTTATCAGGTTTTTATTCTATATTCAGACAGACAGAAAATACAAATGTTGGATCATTTTGTACAAGGATCATATGATTATCTTGGGGAAATTTGGCTCTAAATTACCTTTGAAATCACTAGAAAGTCTTTTGTATTTTATTTCAGAACTAACTTCAGCTGCTAATGCATTTGTTTAAATCTGTTTACAGCTCTGTGTCCTAAATAAAGTAGGTGCATCTTCAAAGTGAACCTGGTATTGTGTCAGTTTTAAGCAAAAAAAAAAAACATCGCAGAAGCACTTCAGCACAACACACAACATGAGAGAAATTCATAATTAATTTATAACTCTAGATTATTATTAAAACTGTGTTAAAATCTGCCCGCATTAAGCAGTAATTTGGGTTTCTGTATTACATATTAGGTCATTTTGAGGTAATATTAAGTAGTAAATAAGTAATTTTTTTTGTATCATCTATATTGCTGAGTTTTTTTTGTCCACCATTGAATAACAAAACAGAGACACCTTAGAGATTAATTTAGTCTATGCATATACAATTATAAGTCATTTCAAAAACACCATAAAAAAGGCCTAAAGCATTTAGAAATATAACTTCATTCATTATGTGCATTTACATCCATTTAATTTTTAGGTGTGCATGAGCACATAGTCAGGTGGGTGTTCAGCTTTCCTCTCATCTTTAAACTTATCAACAGTTTAACAGTGAAATACTGAGACCGCCAATATTAACAACTAAAGCTGTGGTTGCTATGGTGATGAGCAGAATAGGTCCCAGCTGTGCAACGTCTCAGTCGACACAGTCACAGAGGGGTTTCTTTCCTGAATCTCTCTCCCTCTCTCTGTCTCTGTCTGACTGTCTGACTGTCTTACAAAGACACAATGTAAGTTACATTTAATCCTAAACCACATCACTGATCCAAACATATGAACTTTGTGAATTCAGTGTACCTGTTGCTTCTGTTTAATAAAAAAAAAATACCACAATCAATTTGAGAAAATAACAAATGCAGCAGTGACAGTTTTCCGTGTTTTCTTACCATTCATTACCTGAGGTGTGTGTTTCTTGTTACGAAGGAACCAGGATGTGTAACGGCGAGCAAGAGAGAGAACATTTCTAGTGCTGAACTCAAACCCACCTGTGCAGATTGGCTCATCCCCACTCCACTGTCGGTCACCTTGACAGCGGCGAATAGTGACATCCAAGCCACTGGGCATCTTGAATCCTGGTTTGCAGCGCACTTCAAGCAGAGCAGAGAAGGAGTGGGTGGGAGAGAGGAGGCGAGCCACGGAGTTTTCACTATCGGGTAGAGGCCAAGGACAAGTTCGACCTGAGGAGGAAAGACATGGTCCAGATATGGGAGAGAGGAAAGAGAGGCGGGGAACAAAGCAACACTCAGGATGTGTGGGATTACTCCTCATGTAAGACAAATGAAAGGATGAGCGCTAAACTGCACTAATGAGGTTTTGTAACTAGACTTAATCCGTGCACAGTTCCCCCTTTTACAATGCAGGAGCATAATGAAAAGCTTTTGTTCTGCACACACATAGGTGGCATTTGAAGAACAGACTTTACGCAGAAGCAGAGTTTTGATTTATTTTTTCAGGAAACACACACACACACACACACACACATGCTTATTTAAATACAGTCATGTTTCAATGTGTATCTGGGGACATTGCATACACTTATATTAATTTACTCAATACTTGCCCTACCTAAGTACATGGCTTCCACTTACCTGACCCTCACCCTTACCCAAAGCTTAACATCACCCTCAACTTAGCCAGGGACCTTTAAAAAACATGCACACCACTTTTGAGACCCCAATTGAAAATCTATCCCCAAATAGATGCTCTTAAATGAAATGTGTCTGAAATGTGTCCCCCAAAGTAGGCAAAGTCAGAAACACAGATGCATATTGGTACAGCTGTGTGTGCGCATTCACAAATACTTCAAATGGCTGAGCCCACAGTTGTGTTCACAGCGACAATTGAGGCCACACACGCATGCAAATGGTTACCTGGAGCCACACAGCTGAGACCACACTGGCCGTCACACAGACACTGGCGTTTGTTGCCACAGTCTTTGTCAGCTTTGCAGGGCCGAGGGCACATCCTCCTCCTCTCCTCTCCCAGAAGTCTCTCTGGACACGACCCTGTTGTGACACCACACACACTATCACACCCTCACAGTAATTGTCTCTTTGTTTGCTTTAACTCCATTCATGGCCCCTTGTAAAAAAAAAAAAAAGGGGGCAAATGTTTGGGGTCGTAATCAAGTGTTTGTTTGCCAATTCCTCTTTGTTTTTTGTTTGAAGGAGAGTAAAATCAGAGTGGGTGGTCGGGCAAACATTTGCCACCCAAGTTGCCAGATAAGTAAGCATTTAGATGGCAGGCTTTATTATTATTATTATTATTATTACTCTTTGCCATTTAGCTATAAACCTTGTTTTTTAATAGAAAACTGAGAGTGTCCTCTTACCTCTGTGACTGGTGTTTAATGTGTTTTTTTTTTGCGTTGAAGTAACTTTGTCTTAAATTGCAATTTATAGCTGAACACAATCAGGAGTAATCTAATCCCTTAAAACCACTAATTTCCCTTACTTTTTCCATATGTACTCCATACCACATCATTAAACCACTCGTAGCAGATTACATGCCAAGAAAGACACGCCCTCAATGTCCAGAACATTTGAGGGGGGAGAGGGGGAGAAAAAAGGGGGCTTTGGACAGGGTTCCCCATTTCTCATTTCTTAGAATGAAAACATGTGGACCACTGTATTTACTCTGTCCACAGTACAAGTGAACACACATGTCCAACATTCATGCACACATGATTATCCCAGAACAGCATGGAGACACAGTGTACAGTACATAGGAGCACCCAAGGTACTGCTTTTCTAATAATTACAGTATATCAGGAAATATGAAGCAGAATTACACAAAACCAGAATCAATTATGGAGATGAGTGAAAGAGCTAATCTAACACAGATATTTGCATTTACTAAAACACAGAAAAACAATTAACCATGAAAATATACAGCTCATGTAAAGTTTGTTACAGCCAATCCAGGCCAGTGTTTTTTTTTAAATTCAGTGTAAACATTTGAGATTTTTTTTTCAATCAGTGCAGTTTGAACATTACCCATGCATAATGCACACATACTACAAATTACTCAGTCCAAGCCTTAGTTAGTCCATTGCATCTTTAAGTCCTAATGCTAATTAGTGCAGTTCTTTAACAGATTCACTTCACAGACAGCAAGCACTTGTTAAATCACCATCTTTACATTTGTATTATTTACGTAAAATTCAGAACAACAAAGCTTGCAGGGTAAAGTCCATCTGTTGAATAATTGCACTGCCCTGGGACACTCAGTGAATGATCTCTCCTCATTTATTCCCAATATTTAGTGACAGTTCAGCCATATTCATTGTGCATGCAGGGTTAAGTGACGTCTGTCAGGTGTGGGCGATGAATGGAGTCAGAGGGCTTACCTGAAGCCTGCAGGGACACGGTTCCAGTCAGAGCCCACAGAGACAGCAGAAGCAGTGCACAGTCCATCCTTGAAGCCAGGCCTCAGACGATATGAGGGAGGGACGCACAGACCCGGCATTTTATAAAGGGAAACAAAGGGTGGGAGGGGGGGCAGAGAGAGAGAGAGAGAGCAAGAGGGAGAGGGTGGGGGGGCACAGTCCAGGAGCACACATCTGGTTCGTGTTGAGGAGAGATATAGGGAAAATTCCACTCTGAGGGACCTTTCACCCATTTCTGTTGAGACAGCATAAAAAGGGGATGACCTAAACATGGCTATTGCTAGCACAAACAAAACAAACAGGAGTAAACAAACAGGAAATGTAAACAGGAGGGGGAAATTGATGGACTTAACCTGAAGTCACGAATGCTCCTCCTTTACATCCTATCAGGACACACACTGCAATTTATATCTTCCGTTCAATTACTGATTTACAGGCCACCTTGCATGCTTTTATTTTGTAATCACATCTTCTTTAAAGCTAAACATTCTACCTCGGCTGCACTGGAGACTTAATTTATTTGTGCACTTGATTCACATAAACATTAAGTGCATTTAATTTAGAAATGTGTAAAATGCTCCTTGTATTGTCAAAGGGAGCAGCATTGACTTAAGTTGGGCAACAAAGCACATTTGGACGGCTTGGTCTATTAAAGGAATGTACACAATTTGAACAAACGGGGGGAAATCAAAACACAAGTAGTCTTGTGACATCTGACTGCATATTCTAGTCTGGTTATCATCCTCAAGAACATAAATGAAGCAGTAGTCGTCTTAAAATTTGACCTCTGTTTACTTCCTTAGAAACTTGGCTTAATTCAAGATGCAGGCACACAAAGCTGAGGAGAAGCATGTTTTTCTACTAAACTGATAACCATGTGATGAAAACACCTGAGAAACTCAGAGCAGTAGTGAATGAGAACAATCTTTTATTGGTGTTTTTGGAAAAATCTGGACTACATCCAAACAACCAGCACCGAGTGCGCTGGGCACCGTGGACATCACTGATGCAGCAGGGCAGTTGTAGTTCAATTAAGAGTCACTAAAAGATTTATCAACCACATCTGTGAGGATATTACTGACTAAATCCTGTTGGGAGAGCAAACAATCACTGACTGAAGGGATAAAGGCTGAAATAAACCAACAAGGAGCATATTGATAGTGTGCATAGTCCATACACCGCTGGGGAACAGAGGAGGTGGTCGTGAAAGGTTAAGTGAGTCTGCATGAACATCATGTTCATGTTACTGAGCCACGCTTGTGAAATCCATGGTCAATGAAATCAAGCGGGCAGTAGTGTCCGAGTAATGTCCGAAGGTCTGAGACAGGATGCAAAATAGCAGACAATGAGGGTTTTTTTTTTTGTTTTTGTTTTTTTGTTTTTGAATCATCGTTCTGAGGATCACTGAAGATCAAAGGTGTTTCAAGGTGCAACATATCATGTTCATCCAAAGAAAGAAAATCATTCAATAATACAGAACAGCAACAACAAGAGGGATAATCATCATAATCATAACAATAATAATAGTAGTAATGGTAACTATTCATCATGGTCATTAAGGGGATTAAAATCACACTCTAACACTAGTCATCCCTCCCCCAGGAACATAACATAGTGTACCATGCCCCTGTGTAGGTGTTGAGAGTACACAGAGAAGTTTATAGATACAGTAAAAAGTAATAACAGGAGTAAACAGTAAGGAAGGAGCAGTATTGAAAAAAAGCACTAAATAGCGACAAGCTTTGTGGATCATCATAGGAAATTTTGGCTTTTATTTCTCCCAGAAATCTGAGAAATTAACACCATTCCGCTCAATGGGGGTACTGAACCCATCTCCTGGAATCATCAAATACACAAAACAGTATAGGCCTATTTCAATATACACAACATTTCTCCACTCCCATTGCAATGTTGATTAAAGAGTATTCATAATATACAGTAAAGTAACGATGTGCGTTTTACTGGGAAGATTGATTACCTTTTTAGAGTACGTTTACAACACTGAGACTCTGTGCACCATCAAGGTACAAAAGAGACAAAGGAACAAAACGTTATGGGAAGAGTTTGCACAAATGTGAGGGGATTGGTTGGAAGTGAGAACAGATGGAAATAGAGCTGTTGGATATAGAAACAGAGGAATAGAAAAGTCCAAACAATTTAAAGAGAGGATCAAGAGGAGCAGAGTTACCCAGGGCATCACAACAGCAGGCTTTCACCAGCTCAGGTAACATATAAAACACCACAGTAGATTAAAAGCACTCAACTGGGATGGTGAAAAAGTGATAGAGTCAAAGATACAAGTTTGGCCTCGAGAAGGATTTACCAGTCACATAAACTTAAGCTTAAAGTACAAAAGAACTAATATTGTTGGGGAAGTCAATTAGAAAGGAAAAAGTTGTCCTATTAAAGAGGAAAGCACAAGACAAGTGTTGAAGTTAGTGCTGGACTGTTTACATGGTGTCTCCCCTTGTATCCCTCTAGCATGCCCATTCCCAGTGACAGAAACATAACAGGAAAACAAAATTAAGTGCTTGAGTAAAATCCACAAAAATGTTGAACTATACGATTATAAGATAATTTTTGCTCTCTATATTACAATTGTTACATGCATCCTCGCCCCTGCTGCTGTGTCCTGACTATAATAATCAAGTCGAAAAATACCCATCGATGGCTGACCACCTGTCAAACATCTCCCGACTCATCTATAATAAAAAGATATTTACCATAGCTTTTCCCCGTCTATTTCCCCATCATGTAGAAAATATACAAAATTATTCTCCAATTTTGCTCTCCCTCTAATTTTTCTTAAGTATTACAAAAATATACAATTCTCCAATAACAAAACTCTTAAAAGTCACATCTTTCATCTGTTAAATTATTCTCTCCGTCGTTCACTTTTAAGAGCCAACACCTTAACAAAACAAGACACCTGAGCTTCATAACACAAACCTTCTCCTTGTCTTATACATTCATCATCATAATCATCATCCTCCTCATCATCATCATCATCATCATCATCATCACCATTTTCTTGACCCCATTCTGTCCATCATGTCACCCCAAAAATTCAGAGTCTTAAATTTGAATCCAGCTTTAATTCCCCATCTCCTTGATTTCGCTTTGCGCCTTCATCACTGGTCGGCGAGACGGTTCTCGTATTTACTAAGGATGCTGCGACAGCGGCCCAGTTCCTTCCGCATCTCGGCCACTTCCTGCCGGAGGGCGGCGTTCTCTCTTTCCAGGTAGGCAGCACGCACGGATATTTGGTTCTCCTTAAGACGCCGAGCATCCCGGGAACGCTTTGCTGCCTCGTTGTTTTTATACCTCCTGGTCCAGTACTTCTCATCCTAAAGACAAGATAGACAGACATAGTACACTGTGATTATCAAATTGAATTATTTCGCTATATTACATTAGGAAGTTCTTCAATACAGTAATCAATGAATTCCCTGGCTTGTTTCTTAAGAAGAGAGCAGTGCTCTCTCATACAGCTGAACTTTTATCCTGTTTTCACTAATGTGGGTGTTTGGCCATGAATGAGCGTGGGACATGTTCCTTTCAGATGCTTCTTTCTCAGAGTTTGGTCTGTACTGAGTTTGTGTCTGAAAGCAAATAAAGAATGCAAACAAACTACATCCCACTGCTGCAGAAATAACACACACCTTAAAAATACTCAGCATCATTTACCATAGACTATTTTGTGTTCTTCCATTTATTACCAACAGCACAGGTCGACCATTTGTACAGATTACCTCCTATCGTATATTTGATTATCTGATTTTTAAAAAACTCTCACAATCACTAATTTACCCATACTTTTCCTAATTGATATTTTCTTTTTTTGTAAATTGTATTTCTGTTTTTTTAATTAAATGATGTTGCTCTTGTACTGGTTACTCTCTTGCGTATTTGATATTAAAAGTTTTTCCAATACAACATGAATTTTATTTAAAAAATGTTATACAAATAAATGTATAATTAATTAATTATTTCCAGTAGTTGATCTTAAACTGAAGTACTGAGTCCAGGCTCCTGTGTGTGCTTATTTTCAATTTAAAAGGTTCCTAGAGTTCCTGGGTTTTCTACCTTAAAATGAACTAATCATAGCCTAAAATAATATTCCCCCATGTTAGCGTATTAACAACCACTGCTTTGAATTTTCTCACTGCTGTCGTGAAGATTTACCTTCATATTGTCAGGCACCAGGATCTTGCGGGCCTTCTTTATCATTGGCTGTGGCTTGAGTTCCTCTTCGCTGAAGGAGTGCCTCATGGGGTCAAAGTTCTGCTGACCAGAGGAGCTGGACAAAGTGTCTGAAGGATCCATGTCGAACATTCCAACCACATCTGGCCCGCTGCCTGTGGGCGTCAGCAGAGGCGGACAGGAGGACGAGGAGGAGGAACAGGGTGACTCACAGGAGTCGTTCATACTCGTCTGACTCCCTGAAACAAAAGGGAAGCACAATATTTTTTACATGCTTTTCAATGAGCTGCAATTATCTTGAAATTAATAAGACTGTCAAATTTGAATAGAGCAGCAGGTGACAGCAGTTCCATATGACAATGAAAACACATACAATAATACATCTTGATGACCACCAGATGGAAGCAGAGAGCTATTTTCTTAGTGTCAATAAACAACAAACAACATTCCTTTGCCTTTCACTGCCTCAGAAGAACTGGGGATGTTTATTTATCAGCTTTCATGAATCCCAGGTTTTTCAGGGACGAGATAATCTTTAAAAAATACTCTTCAAGGAGACTCTGCAAAGATATACTATTATATAATATAAGAAGTATAATTTTTTATCACATAGATTAACAGGTATAATAGAGCTACAGGTTGCTGTAGTAAGAAAAACTTGTCAATGTAGAGCTATGAAACGTATAAAGGATTGCATACTAGATCAGATCGGAGAGTCATTGATAAATATTTATATATATTATCTATCACACACCAACTGTCAGTGATGGAAAACCATTAATGGTTGAAACTCAAAAGAATCAAAAATGCTTCATATTATGTCTACTGCTGCTAAAACAACAGAACCTTAGTTCCTATGCACTTTCTTATTGAATCTCCATTAGCAGTTGTCTGTGCAAACCAGTGCTTTAACAACACACAACCACAGGAGTACTTCTGGTGCATGACACTGAATATTATTAATCAAAACCATACATTCTAGTAGTCCAAAGCCTACATCCAGAACTAAATACTAAGACAGAAATCTAAAAGTGGAAATGTTATGTAACTTTCTACCCCTCCCCTAAAACCAGTTTCTTTAAGTGGGGCCAGCACAGGGCTATACCTCACCCCACCCCCTTTAAGGCTCAATGCACCTCACTCAAATGACTTTACTTCCCTATTAAACCACATAACTCCCCCTAACTGTTCCCATATACACTTATAAACATGTCAAGTTAATAGAAAATATATTAAAATCTTTGAAATTGAACTATATTACAATTGCAGAATAATGTGAGGCAGGGATGTGTGTCAGCCTAAAAGTTATATAACACATTCAACTTAAAAAAAACTTAAAGTGATTTAATTCAACTCAGGCGAACAGTTTAAAAAATAATCACATTATACGAAAAACACAGCCCACCTCATTCAGGGACAGAGACATTAAACCATTTAACACCACAATATTGCAGCTGAACAAATGACATGGAGCTGCATCAACACAACCTAAACAAAACCTGTAAAAAATAACTTAAGTTTGACAAAGCTTGCAATTTATGCAGACTATGTGGAAACAATACACAGCAAAATGCAGACAGTGTGGTTTAATGGGCAAAAAACTGAACACTGAGTATTGGTGAGAACAGTCAGGCTGGTGGTTGGAGAAAAACAAAAGCATCTCTCTATTTATTGCATGTGACGTTGGATTTGTAATGTATCAGCAACTCTCACATGAGTAATGGCTGTGTAATAGCCAGGTCATGTATGTTTTCAAACCCGCTACACCCTAAGGTGCACAGTGTTCCCTCTTGACAGTCCCATGTTCCTGTTGACAGTGCCTCCATAACACAGCAAAACAAATGAAAGAGTGCTTTCACAGACACCCAGATGAACTCAAGCATCTCCCATTATACATTATCAGCAGGTCTAAACATCCCTGAATCTTGGTCTGGATACTGTAGGCAAACAAGTGCCGCTGAAGCTAGAAAATATGCAACAAAACCAGAAAATAACGCAAAAACCAGAAGCTTTCAATAATTCCTCCTACTTAAATCTGACTGCAGACACTAGTCACTGCAACCACCTGGCATACCACGTTGTTTGTAATGAAAGCTTTCATCCCTCCTGTGGTACAAGGTTGCCCCTCCCTGCCTTTTTGGTAAGCTCCAGAGCACAAACTCTCTAGGTTTATTCTGCGCATTTCTTTTATTTTTGAAGAAATGGTCCAAAATGTGACTGCACATATTTCTAGACTTGTACAACAACATTCCAAAAAGGCCTGATGCTTGTCACGAAGGCAAACAGTAGCACTACTCCTTTTTAGGTAATCATCAATCACATGTTGTTAGGTGTTGCTCCATCTAATATTTATGAAGCAGCTGTTGGTTGGGCGCCTTTATAACGTATCTCATTAGAATACAGCTTCTCTAGTTTCAGGCTTTAGAAGACTTGATGAGAATTATTCACTCAAATTCATGTCAGCCACATAACAATATTTTACAATATTTATGAAGAAGTCCCTTAAGTACCCTGCTTTTAGTGATGAAATTAAATTGTCTATATAATATGTTTTGCAATCAAATTTGCAAATCATATCCATAACATTATATAATTTTATGGAAAAGGTTTGTTATCAAGATGTTTGGAACACTATAAAAGGCATAATCAGAGTCAATAGACATGCACTTTGTCACTGGAGGATTGAATTGAAGGTCCTGTGTCAACATCGAATACAGTATAGTATTCTCTTCTGAATTTCAGTGTACTTTATGTCATTCAGTGTTGATTAAATGTTCTGTTTGAAGTCCAGCAGCACAGGGAAAAGGGAAACTCTTCCTGTTGCTCTGTGTGTCCCTCCCCCTCTGGGCTCCGCCTCCTTGTCCACTGGCCCTGCCTCTAGTTCTCTCACTCCAGTACTCTCAGCCTCGGCACGTGTACTGACGCGTACACATGGCTGTGGCGTGTGAAGTAGGGAGAGATTTAAAGACACGCAACCGCAAACACTTCACACACTTCTCTCTCTCTCTCACCATCTCTCTCTGTACTGTTTTGACCCTGCAACACATTAATAATTGGCTGGGACTGAATGCTGATTGTGTTGTACCTTTCAGTACAGAAATCACATGCCAAACTAAGCCAAAACCTCCTTGTCATTGCTGTGAGACTGACTCATCAAATAACTCAAGACTTCTTTCCTCAGTGCACCCCTTTTTCTCAAATCTTCCAGCTCTCCTGGTCATTTTTCTCCCTGGTTCCATCACCCAACTTTTAACCCAGCAAGACTATAAGGTTCTTTGCTAATAAAAAATATTAAATTTCAGTGATTGTTAAGCAGCAATTTCTACATTCTCTTCATTTCATTTCAGGTTGACTTTGCCTAACAAGCCATGTGACTGTATGTCCTGACTTCAGTTTGTCCCCACAGGACAGAAAAATGCTTGGTCACTATTGTATTTGCTATAAACTCAAAGGAGTGTTAAAAATGCTGAATCACTAGCTTGTGGGAACATTATGAGCACACCATATAACCTTGATTACATCTCAACCATTATTGAATTGTAGGGTCTACAAGCCTCATATCAGGGGACAATTTGTCTCTTGCATCTTGTCAACTCTGCAACGTTTGCAGAACCCTCCTCTATGGTGTTGCTGAGTTTGAACTGATATGGACAAACCTTGAAGAATGAACTGTCCTTGATCATGTTTTACTGGCTGGTTCAGCTGTCCACCTATTTGGCTGTGAACAAAATGGTTTATGTAAGTAAGTAAACTCACCATGCAGACAGTCACTTCCTCCTGCAAGGTTCTGAGGCTGAGCCACCTCCAAGCCAATGAGTGATGGGGAGGATGAGGAAGAATGCGATGAGGATGAAGAGCCAGGTGGAGATGAGGGTGGTAGGCACTGGGAGCTCTGGTTGGGAACCGCTGATTGGGAACTCTGTGAGGGGATCTGTGCTGAGCTTGAGCTGTTGTTGTTATGAATGCTGCCCATTCCATTTTCAGTCAGAAACTCCTCCAAGTCCATGTACTGAAGCTGGAAAAGGCCCCCATCTGCAGGTAAGGTGCGATCCCACAAGAGAGGCCCCAAGAACTGGTTGAAACTTCCTCCTCCACCACCTCCTGCGCATCCATTACTGTTACTACTGTTGCCTATGCCAATGCCATTCCTCATGGAGCACACTCCCAAGGAGTCCTCATCAAGGTCCAGCCTCTCTTTGTCTGCCAAAGATAAAAGAGCAGAGTCATTATTAGTACAGAAGAAGGTGGATGAAGAATAACTCTGGTGAAATATAAACAATTTCAGTACACAAGAATGTTCTGTGGATGGTTGACGGATGCTAACATCATCACTACATATTGTTGTCAGGTGCATCTAAAGATGCACTTCTGCAAAATCTCCACGTCATTCTCTGTCTCTCCCCCTCCCTCACACACATACAAAGACACAAACAGACACTCACAGATGGACCAGATGGCAGCTGAATTGCGGCATTAAGCAAGAGCCGAAACCAATTTGTTGTCATAACATATAAATAAGCTCCTGAACAAATCTCACAACAATCGATGGTACATTTTGGCACAGCAACAGCCGGAGCCCTGCCTGCACAGCATTATAGCTAAATCAAAACATCTATCACATATTGCAGTCTGGATGCTAATTCTTAATTGCAGTTGGGATTATAATCCAGGTAATTGGCGTCATGGAAGAATCATCATTAATATGTGAATATGCACCAAACTTTTTAGTTGAATTTTTTTTTGCCATAAAATATAACACAACATTTTTACTATGTAATAATGTTATATATTTGTATTACAATAAGAGCAGCAGTGGGTGGAGAAGACCAATATGGTTTCTTCATGCTCTGTCATTGCACATATTGAGGATCCAGTGTCTCAGGTGCTAGTGCTGCCCATAAACAACACTGTGTATCATACAAATTGATCAAATAAGACAATCACTCACCTTTTGCATCACATGGAGTTTTTAAACGTTGATCCCCCTTCATTGGGTGCTGCAGGAGGGATTTGAGCCCTGTCATAGAGTTGAGATGCCCTCCTGTGAGGGAACCTGCAGGCTGAGTACAACTTCCAAACTGTGGGCTTGCGCCCGCTGGGAGGTCGGGGGTCGGAAGCTGGGAGAGCTGCCTGGACATCCTGGACCAGACGGGGTCGCAGAAACACACCTGGGGCACTTGAAGGGGCGTTGCAAAGTTACCGGTGTACCTACCAATAGGACAAGTGTGCTGGTTGACTGTGCGTGAGTATGCAGAAGGGGTGGGAGTGGAGGGACAGACAGAGAGAGAGTTTTGAGAAGTGCCCATGCAGAATAAAACAACCATTGTAAGGTAATTACAAGCATGACATAGATTAAATGACGCAGTTTAATTATAATTTGAGAACTTTGAAGAAAAACAAATACAACTTTTACCTTTCGCTCCTTTTACTCGTAGTTCTGAAGAGTTCCTTAATTCCTTGCAGAAATATTTGTATCGAAATATTCCATTGCAGTTGGATGTTGTTAAAACTGTTCAGTACGCCAAGCAGCTTTCTCGGTGTACCAGTGTGGGAGGAACAGTCAGACCATCTGAGTAAGAATACTGTCCATAATAAAATGCAAAGGCGTAAAAATGACAAAGAAATCTTCACGCTGCACGCACAAGAAAAATATTACAAACAAAACGTAAATATTCCGAGTTAATTGTCTGGCAATCAAAAAGAAGAGCTTAAAATAGTTGCAAAGCAATTCTCCATCAAAACAAAACAACCAACGCGAAACGGTGTGTAGAAAAAATACAAAGCGACGAGGGCAGTGGCTGTACTGGTCAGATGACAAGTTGTATTGGTGTTTCTCTTCTCTGCTGTCGCGCTCTGCTGTCCGTCGTGGGAGGAGGCGGGGGTCGTTTCCTCTTTCTCTGTCTGTACTTTTTTGCATCCGGTGGATCCAGTCACGGGCGCACGGGCTTTGGTCTGTGTTTGGGCCGTGCGACGTCCACGTCCGACCGTTCTTTCTTTCTCTCTCTCAGCTGGAACGGACACGGGTAGTTCACGTGACGTCACACCTCGCGGAACAAGCGAGCGAGGCGCGAGGGGGGCGGGCCAGGGTTTAACAGACCTCTCCATTCTCGTTTATTATTTATGAGACACACCTACCCTCGTGCCACACATCGAGGAGAACAGACTATTTGTTTTGTCTGACAGGTACCAATTGCGTTGCATTGCCTAGTATGTTTATGCTGCATCATTAAACATAAGAACATGGTAGCTTTGGTATGGATAGATATAATAAACTTTTCTTTATTATACTGGCAAGGCAGCACAAATGGCTTATTTCGTTCTGCTCGAGATGACTGACTCAAAACTTTGCCCATCTCAATTAGAGCAGAGTTTGGGCACTCTATAATAATCAGGTAGTGCAGCATGGCTTTTCCAGTTTTCTTGTAATCCACAGAAAACGTGAGTGTACCGTTTTTTCAGGCGAGAGGAACGCTTCAGCACGTTGCCTCCCGGCGTACAATAGCTGTCCACCTCACGTGTATGAGGCACGCGGAGACCAGACCTGTTCGCTGGCGGCTCATCCTCCAATTGGCTTTGGAAGCTCGTCGCTCCGCCCACGTCGAGCTCCTATTGGATAGAAATAGGTCGAATAAGCCCGCCCGCTCGGATTCCCCCCAGTGCATGCCACTGCCGCGTGAGCCTAGTTCGAAACACAAAAAAGCGCGAGGGCTGGCGAGAGGTCTGTCTGGTCTACTGTACAGTTGCAGAGCACATGAAAAACATAACGCGCCGCAGGAATCCACCCCTTTGTTTTTATAGAGACTTGGACACGACAAAGTTGACATTTGAATACTTTGCAATCTTAATACATCATGCAGTTCGAAAGTATTAGTGAAAAAAGTGGCACTACAAATATTTTAAATTAAATGTGAATATTGAATATAGGTCTGTTTTAACACTGCTGTCAACTGCAAAAAGGGGTTCTGGGCCCCATTAGTAAACACGTTTCTGAGACCCCTTGTCTTTCCTTAAGGTAAAACTCAGAGGACTTAAAAATTTTCCACTGTGAGCCCCTAAGATAGTTACCACCTGTCATCCCACCTCAAACAGCAGTTGGCATAAATTATCATATTGTATGTTTATACACAAGTCAGATGGATTTTATCATTAGTCTGAATACATATGTGTACATAAGACAATGATATCTCTCTAACATGGACAATATACTAACGCTTGACTGTTGATGGTGTCACTCACATAATCACCAAATACTTTGCCTGATTTTTCTGTATTTAAATCACTGACATGCAGTCACAGGATGGGTTAACATTAAGAAATTATCTGATTTTCTAATGCAGAAAATTTATAGTTCATATAAATGCAAAACTACAATCATGCAATTTCACTCAAACCTCACTCATTTCTAAAAATTGAGTGAAATTGCTGATTAGTACACAAACATGTTGTTTACTTTGTAGCATTAATCTTGTAGTAAACAGCAGACAGGCATATAATTCAGTCACACAACACTCAGCCACTCCAGTCCACCCCCTATCAGTGCAAAATCCATGTGACTGCCACACTCATCCACACCAGGCCAAGAGAACACTTTAAATGAGTTGTTTACTGCCATCTTGTGGAGCTAGGAGTGAGTCTTACACAGCCACTTCTTTCTAGTCATATTACATTTTTAATTTTTAACTATTACAAAAACAATTCAGTGCTCCAGAGTAACATGGCCAGTGATAAATTTTAGCCTAAAAACTTGAAAGCAATTTATTAGTATGTCAACTAAATCCTGAATTAATTGAATTTATTATTCAACTGAGTAATGTAATTCATCCAGAACATAAAGCTAAATATAACTTCAGTACGGTCTTTGGTACAGTTACAGCTTACTAGCAGTTTGTACTATCTTCTGGATGTTGCAGCAGGTAACTCTGAATGAGAAATAAAAGAAAAAACAAACGATTACACTTAAGGTTTATTCATTGCTGAAATATAATCAACTACTGACTTCTCAGTAAATAATGTGATAGAAATCTCCTAAAACTATCATTTTTCTTTAGAAGAAGAAAAAAAAGGCTTGACAGGGGTATGAACATTTCATATGTGAATAAAGTGACAAAATGTACTTAAAACTTATTTTTCTTTAGAAGAAAAAAAAAACAAGGCTTAACAGTAAGAATATGATTGCAACTCAGCAAAAAGTAAAAGTCAGAAGGGGTTAAGTATAAGATTGGCATGAAGACTTGATTGGGTTACACACATAAATACATGGAATATTACATTTGTTTCTATTATGATAGGTCCTTGTCTTTAACACACCGTGAAGTACTGTAGAAATAATCACTGCTAAAAAGAGCATACAAATAACATGAGATAAACATGTGTTACAGTCCACTTGTGTAACCTGTTTTCAATCTCTTGGTATAAAAGCTAGGAATATCTCAAATAAATGAAGTAAAGTGAACACTCTAAGCAAGGCTTTTAGTAAGTTTCTTCATTTTGGCAGGAGAGGGATCCTTGTAATGCTAATTACCAGCAACTTTGACATTTTATCTATGTGTGATTAAATCACTAGGGAATATAGAGCAACTTTCAAATCAAGTTTTAACACTACAAACGTCTGGGGATATACTGAATAAACCATCACATACTGTAGGAGTGATTTCACAACCTCAGCAAAAAACTTGACCAGAGAACATACATGCACTGACAAACTATCAACAAAGGTCTTTGTCCCCATGTCCCTACTCCTAATAAATGCACTTTACATTTTAAAAAAATCCTCAGAGCCTCTAAGTGAACAACAACAAGACAAAGTACACGGCAGAGACGTTTATCATACAGCAAGAGGTGTAGCAGGGGTTCTAGTTATGGGGAAGAGAGATACATTAGCAGGTCATTTTACCTAAACTTGTCTAGTAACTGCACAGTGTCAGCCAAGCATAGTGTCAATGCACTTAAGGGGTTAATGAACCTATGGAAACAGTCACATCTTTGAAAACACCTTCCAATATAATTTGGAAGGATTTCTGGTGATATTTTATAGGATGCTCTACAGTAGTTGTTAACACACTCATTCTAATAGTCAGCAGAGTAGATGTCAACAGAGACATGAGGCAAGTATTCCCACAGGCTGCATATGCCTTTTCAAGTCCCTTTTTTCTCACCTTCCCATTTTAGAACTGAATTATCCCTCTTGTATGCCACATTTTTTAGATACCAGGATGTTCAGTATCTGTATGGTCCCTGTAGGTATGGCATCTCCTCCTGACCCTCCTGGGTCTGTCTCTCTCCTGATCTCTTTGAAAGCTTCAGCCTGTTAGTATCTCCTCGCTGCAGTCCTTTAGCTCTGCGGCGGCAGGAAACCTTGTGCCTGTGGAGAAGTTTTGCATTCCAGAAGCGAGTGGAGCAGCGTCGGCAGGAGAAAGTCCCTCTGGCACGATGGGAGGCTCGATGGATGAAGGCTGCCAAAGGCCTGTGAGACTGCTTCCCACATACATTACACCTCAGTCGCTCCTGAGTGGTCAAGGCCTTTTGTGGGTGTTTTACTGCCATGTGGACTAGCAGTCCCGCTTTACGGGAAAACACAGAATTAGGGCATATAGGACAGCCAAAGCGTTTCACAGGGACTTTAAGGGAAGACAAGATCTGCACCTTCATTCCCCCAGTGTTGACAAGCTTATAACCACCACCACTCGATCCTCCTCCACGCCTAATTGTCAAACGAAGAGAGCCTTGTTTCTTATTCAACTGCCCTCTTATTGTACAACTTATCTTTCTCTTCCTTTTGCTTCCATCGAGCCTGACTAGATCTTGGGATTCCCATTTATTTTCCCTCCAATCTCTCTTGTTGGACTTTTTTTTTTTCTTCTTGTGTCGTCTCACATCATCGTGTGATAACTGGATACTGCAGTCGAGGTGTTGGTGGGATTGGGTACCTGACTGATGATGAGAATGATGGTGGGAGTGATGATGATGATGATGTAGATGATGATGTTCGGTGGAGGGCAGTTCCGTAAGGGGTTGGAACGGGGCTGTTGTGTGAAGCGTGCGGCTACGGGATCCAGCTGGATATATGTGCTCTCCTTTCACCCCGGCCGGGGAATGGGGGTGCTGTGGTGGCATGATTGTAGAGTTTGGAGGCAGTGGCTGAGAGTAAGATGGAGCATTAGAGGCTGAAGAATGGGCTGCATCATAAAAGAGGGGAGAGTAACCAGCTGGTGGTTGCGGGGGTGCCTGTTGGTGGCTATGAGTGACGACACTAAGACTCTGCCCTCCATGGCCCTCTGTGGAAGGAGCCATCTGTAGCAGGGCATTGGTGGCAGCCTCACTCTCTGATGGTGACTGATTAACATCATTCCCCCCTCTGTTGTCTCCAGACCCACTGCTGCCTTCCTGCGGGTTAGATGGTTCAGTGCGGGTTATGCCATGCTGTGATTGCCTATGTCGAGTGAGGCTATTAGAGTAAGCAAATGCTTTCCCACATACCTCACAGCAGAAGAGCTTTTCACCCCCACCTTCATGAACTGTCTGGTGATGGGCAGTCAGATGGAAGTGATGGCGGAAAGACTTCCAACATATAGCACAAGTGTAGAGTCGAGGTGGTGTTGGAGGCTGTGGTTGGGGTGGGGGTGGAGGCTGTGGCTGGGGGTTGGTGTCTTGAGGCTTAACGTCATGAGAGTAGTAATAGGAAGAGGTGCTTGGTGCTTGGTTTTGGCTTCTTTCTTGAGCCACGCTACATTGAGGGTTTGGGTTAAAGCTGTTAAGGCTCTCAGCAGCTGGTGTTGTGGGCACCTCTTCCATCTCCCCTTTCTGGTGAAGCTTGCTGTGCCTCCTGAGGCTCTGGGAGTAACCAAACTCTTTCCCGCAAATGCTGCATTTGTAATTCTTTGCTCCAGAGTGGACTGTTTGATGCTTGCTGAGGTGGAAAGCCTCTCTAAAATACTTTCCACAAACAGTGCAGTGATGGGGCTTTTCTCCAGTATGGATGCGATCATGCCTGCGCAAGGTCTCACGACGTGCAAATCCCTTACCACAGACACTGCAGAGATGAGTGCGTGGGAGCCCACTGGGACCCATTCTGGGCGTGTATTGCCTACGTTTGGGGGGCTGTCCACCAGGTGCTGGATCTTTCTTGGCTCTGGGTTTGCGGGGACGTTTTGGTTTAACAGTAGGATTCTGCGGGTTGCTGCTCATAGGCTCCTGGCTGCCAACACCTCTGAAATTCTTATCCATACCAGATGTTGATGAGGGCGAGCCCAGAGGGCCTAAACCAAGACCACCTAGTAGACCTCCTATGATGTCTCCCCTATCATCCCCTCTATTTCCACTGTTACTAGCTGCTGTTATAGCAGAGATTGCATTATTGACAGAGCTAGTAACATCATCCTCTGAGTCATCCAGTAGAGAAGAAAGGGGCAGGTGGGGCTGTTGCTGCGGATGATGGTGCTGGCTGTGGCTCTGTGAATGTGGATGCAGTGTTGGGGCCAGGGGTGCCTTTCTCAGAGCTGGGCCGGCCATCCCACTTCCACAGGGGGAGGCACCAGAGTAGCATGGAGATGGATTACCTTGAGAACGGTGGTCATCATGGTAGCCTGTGTAACGATTCCGAGAGTAGTCAGTGGGGTATTTACCATCTGTTCTGTCCCTGTCATTTGAATTCCCTCCCCTTCCAGACTGAAACAGACCATCACATCCTAAACCTGATTTTGGTTCTCCTTCCCCAACAATGATTACACCATCTTCTTCCTCAGTTTTCCCATAAATAACCCCTCTATTGCTCTGATAAGTTCCCCCTCCTCCATTACCTCCTCCACCCCCTCCCCCGACTCTGTCCTCACCATCAGTTCCTGTCTTGCTGCCCCTTTGTTTAGGTCCCCTACCTGGCTTGCCGCAGGTGCCTGAGGCAGCATGGTTGAGTAGAGAGGTGCTCTCACGGAAGGCACGAC
Source organism: Ctenochaetus hawaiiensis (assembly GCA_029783645.1). Lineage (NCBI taxonomy): Eukaryota > Metazoa > Chordata > Actinopteri > Acanthuriformes > Acanthuridae > Ctenochaetus > Ctenochaetus hawaiiensis. Next base: position 10,239,690 of record JAPZDY010000025.1, read on the forward strand.
CACAGGCGGGACATCGGAATGGCTTTTCCTCATGTATCTTCTCATGGCGTGTCAGTGACTCTCTACGATTAAAAGCCCGAGAGCAGGTGGAGCAGCCATATGGGCGGGCTGAAGAGTGTATAACACCATGTTGCAGGAGGTGCCCTTTTTTCTTAAAGCCTTTGCCACAATCAGGGCAATGAAATATTTTGTCTGGGCTAGGGCAAGAATTAGATGAGGATTGGGATTCTTGGGTCGAATGGGGAAGACTTGGGTCAGACTGTGTTTTTATATGAACAGGGTTTGGGCCAGTAGTGCTAGTATTGCTAGTACCTGCAGTGGTTGGCTCATGCATGCGCATATGCCTGCGAAGGCTTGAAAGGTGAGGGAAGCTTTTGCCACAATCTCCACAGCTATAAATGGGCTCTGTATCAGACTCTGTGGGGTTGGGTTGCATTGAGCTCTGGTTATCAGATTTAGAAAGGTGAGAATCATTAGTAACCAGTACTGAGGCAGCAGTGGAAGAGGGAGCAGAGGAGGAGGAGGAAGAAACTACAGATGAGGATGAAGATGATGAGGCAAGAAGGGATGATGGGTCTCCACCCATATTTGACATGCCAACACCACTCCCAATTAAAGCTGGGGGCTGACCGTGACTAAGCCCTCCCCCATTACTAGTTGTGCTGGGATTACCACTGTGGCTGCTGTGGGCATGACTGCTGCTGCTATTGCTTGCACTATCAGATTTTCTCTGTGGCAAATAGCCAGCCATAGCTTTCTTTCTCCTACTGCTACTGCTACCGCTACTACTTCCACCTCCACTGCTTTCCCCTTTACCATCATCCTTAGATAAAGATAAATGAAGAGGCAAGGGCAAGGGCAAACCTGCCTCCTGCTGCATCAGAGAAGCTATCTGATTTGATGAAAGTACAGGTATGCCCTGAAAGTCAAAGCCACCCAGCGATGAGGGCTGGGAGCCTGGGTGGAGCGGATGGTGATGAGAATGAGAGTGAGGATGAGAAAGGGTGTGAGGCGGAAGCTGTTGCTGCTGGGGAGGCTGCTGTGGACCCTGTTGTGGCTGGGGAGTGGAGTGGCCATGTGAGTGAGAAGAATGCAAAGCAGGGGGCGAAGCAAGACTAGTACTAGGCTCCCCACCTGTCTGACTTAAACCAATTCCTAAGTGGTTATGAGTTCCCTGTTGAACAAGAAATTGCTCTAAACTAGCATTAGCAGGCACCCCAGAAAGGAAATACTGATTAGCAGCTAACATGCAACTAAACTGTTGGTGAAGACTCCGTGCATCAGACTGGGCCCCAACCAACTGGTGTCCCAATGAGCTGACTGCACTGCTGCTAGGAGGATTATTAGAGGTGGCCACAGAAGTTGAGGGGGAAGGAGAGGAAGAGGAAGGACCAGATGATGCTTGGGGGACAGAGAGGCCGGGATGCAGAGGAGGAGGGGGTGGAGGTGCTGATGTTACTAATCCTCCTAATCCCCCAGCACTCCCACTACTGCTACTTCCCCCAGCAAAGTGCTCAAAGCGGCCTACACCTGGGTGTAACTGCTCCTGTGCTAGTGCTGCCTCAGACGGGTGGAAAGAGCGCAGGAACTGTGGGTAGCCTGAAGAATGGCTTGAGCTGCTGCTGCTCATCTTGCTTGACTTTGAACGAGAGCTCTGGGATGAGGAAGGCTGTTGTTGTAAAGGTGGGGGAGGAGGGGCACTCATCTTGGCAAAAATGGAGGCAGAATCAGAAAAGGCGTTACCTCTAGACCCCTGCAGGGGGCCCAAGCCAAGTCCAGACAGAAGAGCTCCAGAAGACTCAGCCTGCTGCTGCTGCTGCTGCTGGAGTTGATGCTGGTGAAGTTGCACTTGCTGTTGATGCTGTAGTTGTCGATCTAAACCAAGGCCTTTAAACTGGTGGGCCTGGTGCCCACTTAACATCTCTATAATGTCCAGATTGTATTTTCCAAATTGGAACATTTCCCACTCACTGGCACATGGGGGTGCAGGGGCCAAACCTCCAGCACTAGGAGCGGCAAAAATGATCCCACCACTGACTGGTGAAAGACAATCTTTACCTTAAGGGTGAGGCTATGATGCTATTTTTTTCCAGAACTACTTGAATGTCTGAAATCTAATGTTCGTGTCTCCAGATAGTTTACTTCTGGTGCTGCTACTTCACTGCCCACACTTTACTTCCAAAACGAGTGGGCTAGTCAGGTAGATGAGTTTATGATCAAAGGGTTAAGTGTCTTTTAACAGGTAGATGACTTCCACCTTTAAAAAATGCTTAAATTGTTTTTACTGAGAAGCAGTTCAAATGACTTCTTCTTGTTTCCTTTGAGTTACTGTGTTGACATTTTCCTTCATCTAAGCCCGATTCCTCATCCGTGTTCAGCCAAGACGTTTGTATAGCTGAGAAAACAAAATTCAAAGAAGGATGAAAGTCATAGATGGGAACATGACTATTATTTTGAATTGAATGTTGCTGTCCCCTGAGAATTTCACCAAAGCACCCCCTCTGTTAAACTTTGAGGACAGAAACCTAAGTCTGTGGTTCAACATTATAAAAGATGTAAAACCATGTCAATGGCAAACATTAGAGGTAAATGACAACTAAAATTTGGGCAATTGCAAAGTCACAACCTTTTTGTGAACTGGAAGCTTGATTAGCGATTAAGGATCTTTTTTTTCCAAATACTTTAAATACATGACCCTTTTTCATTGACACGTATATTCAGTTTCATACGACAAATATGTAATTGATTTATCAAGTTTCAGTTTAACTAGTTTGTTATTTATGTTGAAATTTTTACCTGTCAAAGATTGCTTGTTGTTGTGAGTCAATTAGCTTGTCGATTTAACTGAGATGTGATCAGAGCACCCCAGTAGGCCAATTGTTACAGTACATGCTACCTGGTCACAACTATCCTCAATTAGTTTCAAAACCGTTAACCCCTGCCACATATGAAATCCCATTCTCTCTTTTCCATATACTCATGTGTGCCCATCAATTTAGACAAAAACCTCAAAACAATTTTTTACTATTACAACGCAATTCAATTGACAGTTACACAAAAAATTAAGAATTGCCATTAATGTAAGGTAAAGAAATTTAAATCTAAATTTAAAGGTATTAAGTATAATTCTACTTTTCAGCCAATTGGACAGGCTAGTAAGTATATGTATCTCTGTCATATTTAATAACTTACCATGATGTGGCTCTGCTAGATTGCAGCACAAACACAATTGCTGCATGAGTGTAACTGAGGAGAATTCTTTTAACACATGTTGTTATTTACAGAGGAGGCAAGAGTTATTTTCAACATCCCTATAGTCTACACATATAGTTCATATTAATCCTCTGCCATAAACATGAGTTCATGGTGAAAGGGGGCAGGCATTGCTTATTTAACAAAGCTTGTGTGGGACAGTGACCCAACTTCTTACAATTTTATACACTAGCTTACCTTAATACTTTATTACTGATATGCAGCAGAAATTTTGTAATGTACAATATTTTACACTGTATTTTGTCCTCTCAGATGTAAAGTTCAAATGTGGCTATTTCTGCCAGTGCCAAATTTTTATTTAGGAAGATATACAGACAGATTACAGAGGGTTGCAGCAGAGTTGCAACTTGTTCTGACACAGTTCTGCAAGTTGTGACTTGTATTTTTTTCCAAAAGGAGGCTGATCCATTTTACTTTGTGCTCACAAAAAAACAATATCATGTAAGCAAAGATGTAGAAAATGCATTACACAGCTCAACTGCTGTCAAAACTGATTCATGATAAATGCTCATCAAATATCAGATAACTTCCATTTCGTTTAAGATGTTTTTCAATCTTCAGAGCTTTTTTTAAGTCATATTTCTGCATCCCTTTAAATGGTGGGAATCACTGGGACACTGCCTTATGCACATTTCCTTTCCACATGAAATTATTTATTGGTCATTAATGTGAACTTGCACATCAGAGCAGTGTTAGATCTTTTCAAATGCAGGTCAAACTGCTCTTCAAAAAACTGTTAATATTTACATGCAGTCCTCATATAAACTAAAGTGATCCCAGTTCATAAACAAAATAAATATTAATTTCATTTTACTGAGTCCACAAAATGAGTCCACGATATGTAAATAAAACATATTTAAGATTGTCTGTTCTTTCAAAATGAAGTGTTAGTGGTGTTTATTTTCCTAGAATAAGAAGAATCATTTGATGTCCTTTACCATGAGGTAGGTCAAGAGGATGACCAGTTTATAAACATTAATTACATAAGTATATAATACAATTTGTTGTTTATTGGTTATAACTGATTTTGTACTTTGTATCCATGAATCTTTTCTAATATCTAGCATTTAATTACTGCTTACAGTTTCTAATCAAATAACGTTACTACATTGTTGTTTGTTGTACTTGCGTTCAATTTGCGATAATAAAATTGGATTTAATCAAATCTAATTAGAAATATATACATTTCAAAAAACGCAACTACTAAGACTCAATTCTCATAACTTAAAAAGAGAAAATGGAAAACTGTTGCATTATGCATACTTCCTTGAATGCATTGAGGTAAATTTTAGGTAAGTTTAATTCCCCATTACTCTACTTTCGAAGGGCTGGAAAAAATACTGGCTACGGCAGAAACACTCACTTTGATTCCCATTTGCTCACCTCGTAAAATCTTACCGTTTCCTCTAATCGATGCGATGAACCTAGTGGGGAGTAAGCTCCCCTGGCAGATGAGTGAGATAATCTATCGCATATTTGACTGCCTCTCATTTTAATGTAAATCACCAATCCTGCGAAGAAGGGCAGAAATACTCACGTTAACATCAGTATTACACTCGCTGCAAAATGTAAACATTAGTAGAACCTTACAGGCGCAAGGAATAACAGATGCACTTGAAGTAGCATGCTGAAATAGTATTGGCTAGCATTTGCAGAAAAAATAGAAAACATTGGACGCGCTTGCATGAAAAACTTAACGGTTTTCCTTAGCATCATATTCAACACTGGCTCGGCGTGTTTAGCTATTCGGTGCCACACGCAACACAGAAAACCACATAACCGCTATTGCTAACGTTAGCCATCATTTCAACCATCAATATAATAAGCATGCCGACAACCGTTAACATTATGATGCTAGCGTTAGCATATACATCTACGTAACCAATATTCGCTAAATGTTTACCTACGCATCCAGTTGCAGAGCACAGTTGCAGATGGATGAGGCCTGTCACGCCTTCTTCTAACCGCCTGGCTAGCTATCACCAGCTTCCATTTCTGCGTGCTGTTTTCCAGTCCTTAGCCAGAGCCATTTTCACTGATGCTGAGCTGGGTGAAAGCATACACCGTTCCCCACGAAAATCAACGCCGACGGATACCGCAGCCGCCTCCTTGCCATTTGATTACGACAGCCGGTGCTGACAGAGAGCTTTTGCTTTAGATTTCGACGGCCGAGAAAAAATTTGGGTGGTCGTAGATAATATTTTTGGGTAAAAGTGAGTGACGTGTGCTCTCTTAACATTGGTCCTTTCCGGCCCTTGTAATATTTCCGGGTAGCACAAGCGGGGCTCACGGGCAGTTGTATCATGGATGTATGGGTTGAGTAGGGCTCACCGCTTGGTTAAAGGGGGGAACCTCTTGTAAAAACGCTGCATATTGAGGTTATAAAAGCCCAGTCAACTTCCACAACTATCTGCCCTATCATATTAGAAGGTACCCAGTCTTAGCATGAGTTTAATAACTTTTCTCCAGGCTGCATTAAGGCTGAAGGCTTATAGGCCTGTTATACCACAGGAACATACTCACAGACTATAACAGACCTTGAAAATACATAGCATTCATGATTATAAACGACATTCAAGATTACGTTCTTATCATTTAAATAAGGAAAGAAATGCCAAGACTACTAGTTAATCAGGATCCCATTAAATTGAGTAAATTGGTTGGGCACAGATCATGTCCAACTTTGAATTAAACCATGTAGGTACAAATTTAAATAGTTCTTTTATGTATATATATGTATTTGTTTGTCTGTCCATTTTGTGTGGATGTTTCATAAGCTCTGAGGTATATAATATATAAAATTAGCCTGTGCACAGAGAAATAGTTATCAAGACAAGACTTTTCATAATATTAATTTGTCTTTCAGTCATAGAAAAACATTCATAATGCTTTAAAAATATAGTTTTAGTTATAGTTGATGAACTGTATAATTAACAGAAGTCACATAAATTTCCAAAAGCATACATTTGCTCTCCTCAATCACAGCAACAGATCTACACCATTAAGCAAAAAAAAAAAAAAAATCCTAATCAATATGATGATCAAGAAATATATAGATGGCATTTATGTTCTTCTAAAACTGTGATAAATGTCATGGGAAACTGAAAATGTTAACCTCAGGCTAATTCATCATTTTATCACCATACTTCTAGAGTTTGATTCAGTCATTTTAATCACAGGGATGTGAATAATTTCCGATCTGTGTCTCTCTGATTTTAAGGACTGTAATCATGCTTGGAATAGGATGCTAATCATGTGACCAGAGTATGTAGGGCAGAGAGTCTTTTACTCCAGACCACCAAAGGATACAGAAACCTCTGACTCAGACATTTGCATTTTGTATATTAATTTGTCTTTTCTTTCCTCTAAATTTGCACTCTTTATCAGCTTTTAAATGTGCACTCCTTGCCAACTATAGTTTGTGTTATAGACTGACCATAATTTGTTAAAATGGAATTTCAATTTACTTTGCAGACATACAATGCTTTAATATGAATACGATTGGTGTTTGGCAGTGATCCATGCATTTTTCTGAGAATAGTGAGGTATTGCTGATTTGTTCTGCTTTCTTTAGTATATCTATATATTAGTTTTCCTATGTGCACAAACGGTAATATGTTTAAGGGTTAAATTATATTAAATGATGAGTGTAGGTTCATGCAGGTTTTGCATCAGAGCTGAAAAACCACTGAACCTCCTGGTGGTGAAATGTGCAAATTACAATGATTGTAATGCATCTGTGCCTAAATCAAACATAATACTTTTTTGTGCTCTGTGTGCCTCCTGTAAAAAAAAATCTGGCTTCAGTACAATGTCACAGTCTGCTCTTTCATTTAAGCCTTCATACATCTCAGTGCAATAAGTGTATTCACAGGAGGTTTTAAATATGAGCCCTTACCTCATTCGAAGGACCCCGCAGGTACAATATGATATAACTGTGCACTCAGATGGTCCAGAGCTGTGAATTATATGAAGACAATTTCACTTTTCATTTCATTTAAAAGCACTGTTGTCCACTCCTACTGGCACTGTAAAGCCTTACTGTGCCTTATACAATATCTCACATCTTGGTGATGTGGGATTTTATCATAGACCCACTCTGTGTGCTCACTAACCTACTGAAGACAGCTTTTGTTATAATATAGAGCTTTTGCATCTGGTTTGTTCCCTTAGAAAACACCAGTTTGTCACAGAAATATTTGTAGAATCTCAATTTCACCTCACCTCTAACTAGGCCAGTAGTCTTCAAAGACTGTGGCTGATTGCAAAATCATATATTAGACATATGTTTTGACTAAAAGTGAATTAGATATAATCCCTTCTGCCAAGTTATGTTTAAACTTAAAAATGTTTTTTTTTCTATAGTAATAATCGGTGTAAAGGGACACAAAATAATATGGAGTGGGCAATGAGAAGGGAAAGATTTCAAATCATTTTCACCTGAATTTTCATCTAAAGTCATCACTGAATGTCCCCGTTACCAGTGGTGAAATGTAACAAAGTAAATACACTCAAGAACTGTTCTTAAATGTTCTTAATGTTTCCATGTCATGCTACTTTATATTTCCATTCCTCTCCAAGTATTTCTTTTTTAACTCCATCTGATTTTGGTGACTATTATAAAGCTGACACACAAAACACATGGCAAGAGTGTAAAATACAATTTGCTACTTTTGATTTAACTTCTCATCACTCTGTAGACTTGTGAAAACTAGCCACCTCTGCAGCAGCTACACATTAATGCATGATAATAAGCCAAAATATTTTATTCAGAAGATATGTTATTCAGAAGAACTTAATTTTGCCTCATCAATACTTTTACTTTAATTTTAGAATATTAATAATTCGTGTCACTGTCAGCTCAATATTTTGCATAAGATGCAGATTTTTTGCTAAAACAGTTTAGTTAATTGGCTGGTCATGTGTAAATTTAAAAACTTAACTTAGTAAGTTAGTCCTGCTTAAAAAAGTAAAGAGTTAGCTTTGTGCAAAAAAATTAACATAGACATCTTAGATACATAGGTTAAATCAGGCAGTAACTTGAGAATGTTTGCAGATGTTATCCGGTTCCTCCAGAATGCAGGAAATAATTTTCTATATGAATGTTGAAAGTCTCATCTGAAGCATAATTCTAAGGCATACAGCCAAGTTTACATTGTATTAATGTTGCTGCATTATGAGGTGTATGATGCTTCAAAATTTGCCTGTTTAAGGTAAGAGTGTGATATGCCTAAAGGTTAAGGAATAGTTTTGAAATATTTCTAAAATATGAATTAATATAATATCACTGAAAGACAGAAAACAGTGCTTTGGTTTGGTAATAGTGATAAGCAATGTGCCGGAGGAGTCGACATAATTACAGAGGTTGTTGGTGACTCAAGCATTCCTATGTCTCAGTTAGAAAAAATAAAATGACAGGATAGATTAGAACTAAGGTAAAACATCACAATAATTCAAAAACATTAAACTCTATAATGAATGACAAAACAGGTTTTTTCCACCAACTTTATTATACAAATTCTTTGTAAGTCACTGCCGTATCCAAGGGGATCAATGCATTGAATAATAACAAAAGGGTTATTTTAAAATTTATAGGCATGAAAATAAATCCATGAATTTTATTACTGGACGTGGTCCCTGTCCGTACAAAGTACTGGCAGTAATGCTTCACATTTCAGGTTGCCATTAACCATCCTCTCTCCAAATGAATTCATAATGGTAAAGTCACACACCATATTCATTCATTTCTTTCTGATAACTACCCTATTTTAGCTCACTTATTAGTTCTCATTTGTGTAAAAGAGATAAACCCTGTAGTTTGTAGGAGGCTATGACGATAGAAAGACAACAAAATGTTATGAGTTTGGCACTGTACAATTCATTAAATACTAACACATAATTTGTTGAATCCTCAAATTAATGCCAAAGAGATCACTCAAAATATTCTGATTGTACTAGCTATACAAAATACAATACTTGCACAAATTAGGTTAACCATTTATAAAATTGTGATAATGAGTTTTGATGAATATGGCTTGTGAGATATTACAGACTTTGCTACAGACCTTTTGTGGCGCTATTAAAAAAATCTAATACTACTGTTTGTCATCTGTCCTATTTCCCTGAAAAAGACTCTACACTCAAAGCATTCAGTTGTCTGTTAAGACCTCCATCTCTCTCCAACCTGTGTAATAAACATTCATCCGTACACACATACATTATGGCATCATGGGTTTAGTGTGTACAACCCATAATAAGTTATTGGGTCAGGCTGCTGCAGTGGAGACCGTTTCCAGTCTGGTGGCATTAAAAATTTCCGGCCCATCCTACACACATCTATCCCTCACTGGCTGTTAAAACACCGTTGTCTACACATACATTTAGAAGGCTGCAGATTTTTTCAATAGATGATTTTGTACCCGAGTGGAACCCTAAGTAATCACTTGAGATCAAGAATAAGGCCGATGTCTAGGCACAGTACACACAGCTGGAAAGTTGGCCATATAAGCATTGATGACCTTAAAATCCAGGCATACTCTGCCTCTCAATGAAATGGAGCTGGCATGCATCGAGATTCAGAATGTTTTTAAAAACTTGAGTTTATGACCAGATGTATGAAAAACCAACTAGTCATGAGAATGCTAGTTATCTAAAAACAATAAACACATCCCACCAAGGAAAAGAACATCACATCATAAGATAATTGTTAATAATAACCATAACAGTTATAATAATTATTAATAATAACACTCCATCATATTCATAACAACTACATTTAGCACTGTGTATAGGAAGATTGTCCAAATGAAATCTGTGTTTCTATTTATCAGTATTTCATGTCTGTATCCTTTCACATGACTGAACCGAAACCCAGCAGTAACAAGTTCCCTCTTTGATCTGTGTAATAATCTCAGATTTCTGTTGATTTAAAAAAAAATCCACGCTCAATACAATACCTCCCATTGATCAGTCTTACTTTCAGCCATGCTTGTACAGAGTGTAAACCTTAAGGACATGATACAAAGTAAGTTTGTATCTGGTGCAAATATCAGGGGATAGATTTGTGCAAAGATTTGTCTCTGTGTTTCTCTTTGAACTGTGCTTAAATTGCTCTTGTTTTTTGTACACGTTAATACTTAATACATCATGACAATATCAACACAAAATCAAGAGAAAGAGATAGCATTTTATATGGACCACAGATATCACATACTACAGTATATAGGATAGGATAGCCCTTAGTATTGATAAGCGTTGTTATTGATGAAGATTTTTTTTTCTCTTTTCAGTTTCTTTTTTTGTTTTTTTTTTTTTAACTCATACTGGCTGAAGTGCGTTATGATACAGCAAGGTCTTCGTCTTGAGGACGGGCAGGGCTTCCTAACCATCCGAGTCTCTCACGGCACATGGAGCCACGCAGGAGAAGGCCTCAGGTTGCCCTCTCCTCTGACTCAGAGGTTTTTTTGGCTCGCTCCGAAGCCAATCCTTTGACTGTACAAAATATCACTGACTTGTTTAATTTGTCACCTGGTGAGAATAATAAAATGGTGATTGTCAAACCAGCTTCCTCTATGGTATTTTCTTTGTATCTCTATAAATGGCTTTGAAGGACAGTTGTGTAAGTGCAACCACTGCGTCATGGTCTATTCATTTGTGCTCTGTAGAAAAACCTTTGCTCTTTGTGCATTAAAGCAAGTTACTGGTAAACAGGACACATACGCCTGTTCTGTCATCTCTCTGCTCTTGTATGTTTATATCTAGATGTTTGAGTTAAAACTTAACCGATGGCTCTTTATTATTCGATAGCCCATAGTTTTTATAGATAGATCCTGATCAATGGATTGGAACATTAGGGAAAGCTCATCCATAATGTAATCTAAAGTCAGTTTACACTCCTGTGGTGTAACAGTGATCAGAGTGTGAGTTCCTCTGGGGATTAGATCTAAGGTCACATGGAAAACTAGGCAACCCAGGCATCAGATTGGTAATGTGGGTACGTCCGCAGTTTAAATCGGGCGCGGAGTCCTGCCAATGGTGTCAGGCTGCTGTGTCCCAGTCAGAAAAAAAACAGCCCCCACCGTGTTCGCTCATTTACAGGGAAGCAACAAAGAATCAGTTCTGTGTTTCCTGCGACAGGATGAGGTTGCTCCAGGAGAGCGGCAGATTTCTCAAATCCCTCGTCAGGCACAAGGTTCATTTAGACTCATCTGGTCCTTTCACCCATGAGATTCAGTTTAATAAATCAATGTCGGTGAGGGCTGAGCAGGTTGACAGTCCAGCAGGTGTTGGCTCAATTTTCTATTAAATTCTGTGATATAATATTCCACATGGTCCTCTTCTTCATCAACCCTGTTTTTAATATCGTCTTGTTTCCTATCAAATATGGCTCCTGAGTACTTTTTGAAAAACATATATAAAAACATAATTATGAACGACGCTTCTGTTAGTTTTGTTTCACTCCTCCAGTCAGTCTTTCTACAAGTAATGGCACTGCTGTATATGGCAATATGGCAAATTTTGTTACAAAATATGGCTGATGTAGGCTATCACATAATTGGAACAGATATTCCCCACTTAGATTTCTAATTAAGTAATCATATTTAAGCTATTTAGTTACAATATAACACTAATTTGAATAGCCTAAACACGTTATACTGTCACTATGCTTTATACTTCTAGTTTTATGTCTTGTAGTTGTATATCTATTAGTTAAATGCAGAAGGGTGATCTATACCCATACCTTTGATGAGGGGTAAACTCTACATTAGGCACAGACCTCACACCGTCACCTCATTTTTACTCCCCGTCCTGATCTCCTGTCTCCCTCCACCACTTCCTGCTGACCCCCCACCGCCCCCTCCTGGTATGAAATGTAGCTGCTCGATGGTGTTCTGCCTTTTCGCTGCGAAAGCCATCCTCCTGGCACTGTGGCCCCCGAGTGTTCCTGTTCCCATGACTACCCCAGCCCCGGGCATCTCCCCGGTCCAGCCCATGCCCCCGCTCATGTGCCCCGTCATGGCCGTGTTCCTCTCCTGCTCTCGTCCGGATGTTGGGTGAGAGTTCATCTTGATCATGTGGTGCCGGTCGAGGGAGGGCGTTGCACACACGTTCTGCTGGGACTGGGCCTTCTGCTGGCGAGGCAGCGTGGGGACAATCCCTCCTGTGTGGGCATATGGATCTACAACTCCCATCCCGCCGACCCCCATCCTCTCCTCCAAATGGTCTGGGGACATTAGCAGCCGTTCCTGCCTCTCCTCTCTCCTCTCTCTGTCCTGGGTCTTCCTGGTGAGGGTCTGTGTGTTGGAGTTCTTATTGGAGGCAGCCATGGCTTTGTAGTACTGGTGTTGCTGGTTCTTAGACAGCCTGGACAGGGTCCCCGTGTTGCCAGGGACATCACCCATGTTGAGCAGCTGGTCAGTGGACTTGACTTTCCTCGGGGGCTTGGAGAGAGTGTCATAATTGGGGTTGTACTGTGGCTCTGGAGGGTCAAGAGGGTAAGGATTTGGGGTGGGTGAGGCAGGCATGCCAGAAGGGGGTGGCGGGATCCATGGACGGGCTGCATGCCTGGGGAGGGTTCCTCTCCCACTAAGGGTGTAATCTCCACCCCAGTGGAGGTGGTGCTGAGAGGACTGGAGGGCCGGCTGGGCTGTGTGAGGTCGACGTTTAGTGGTGCAGTAACCAGACGAGTACTCATCGAGACCTTTTTCTGGAAGCCAAACAAAATTTCTCTGAATTGTTTATCACCACAGCAAATGGCATCAGCACATAATGACGCATCCTGCACTTTATGCCATAGTGTCAACAGTGTCACCATGCTTCAGCACTGACAAATGAAATGAGGCAGCAGCAGATACAGCTCTATAAGGGGACTGAGGGGAAGACAGACTGGTATGTTTCTCCACATTTCTCAAAAATAAAGTTACTTACCAAGGCGTTTGAGTGAGGAGTATCTGTTGAGCTCAGGCTTGGTTGCGCTCTCATAGGAGGGCGGCAGCTGAGCCAGGTTGTGCAGGGAGTGATGGAAGGAAGGCTGGGATTTGGTGTTGTTGTGTTTACTGGAGAGCAGGGTGCCTCCAGCTGCCAGCTGAGCATTGTTCATTCGAGGGGTGCGCTCTACAGAGACCACAGGGAGAAAACAACTGTGTGTTAAATGAGATTTGCTCCTCTGGATATAACGCATGGCATGCAGCAGAGTGTGAATCTGCTAATATTCACTGGAACAGACAGATTATATCTTGCTTTCAACACCAACACAAGCAACCAGAGCAATGATAATCATTATTATTGTTGGGATGAATGAGTCTACTTTTGAGCTTAAAATGAAACTGAAGGAAGTAAATGAAGCATTGTGCTGATGGCATATAATTCACATAGGAGGCCAGTTTTCACCAGCTGCCTTACCGATAGTTGCGGTGTGCTTGGGGCTGGAGCCTGATGAGTGGATGAAATTGTGCTGCAAATTGCCCACTGTAAGTCAAAAGAACATACGGCAATCAGCAACATGGATGTCAGGCAGTTTCCAGTTCAATGGTGCTTTAACGTTAAATAGCAAAGCAGCAATAGACATTAATGCATCTCCATCAGTTCACCTTCACATCATCTCATATGCACAAAGTTCACAGCAGCATCATGTAAAGAATACGTATTTTAAAATAGCAAAAAAAAATTCCACATACCCTTATATTTATCGACAAAAATCTTAAAGTGAAAGCCTTATATTATCACACATACATCTCAATGAAAAAGGCTGGGTCACACAGTTTACAGAAACCAGCATTTAAAATTTAAGATTTTTCACACTACTGTGACAGATTCTTTTTTTTTCCCAAAATGCCTAATGTTTCAAATGATTGTGTCAAGAAAAAGAAAAAAAGCCTGCATTTAGGTACACGGCATAGAGAGCAGACAGCTATAAAGGCTCTGACTGTTCTATTCATTAATGTCGGGAAAGCCTTCGACACTCACATCTGTTGTCCTTGCTGGGAAGTCCTGGAGCATAAAGATTTTTTGGAGCTCTCCCCAGTGTCCCTGTTCCATCGCCTACAGTCAAAGCCACGCTGTTGTTTCTCTCATCTTGCTGGACTGGGCTCGACTGGTGCCGCAACATGTCAACCAGGGCTCTAGTGATATGAAACAAGGAGGAAACGCAAGAAAAAACTGATAAACTATTGACTGTATTGCTGACTATCACATTATAACAAATCTATATTGATTAAACTTTTCACATAATGTTAATTTATAATAAGTGGTATTTTCTTCAGCTAGAACTGAGATTTTCGTATTTGTCATAATTATTCTTTACGAGGTATCTTAAAGGTATCCTAAAAGATCAACCATATTAGTGTGAGGATGAAGTCTCATATGATGCAAAAGCAATTTGCATTAAAACTTCACATTAAATATATGCTATATTTAGATAAAGTAGGAATCAGCCTCATTCATCTGCCAATGTTTTGATTATAAAATTGTGCACAATGATAAAAAACAATAAGCTATTAATCATTTGTATTCTTGAAGGGATCAACCAACGCTCAATAATGGTCTACAACCACCATCCTCCACTTTTGGAGTCTAAGATAAAAAAAAAATGTAACCCATACAAAAATCAAAATGCATCTATTTTTTGCCAAGATTACAGGCCATACATGAAACAAAAGGCCCAGGGGAATCAAAACAACCATGAATTCTGCAGCAGCCACTCCATGAAGATCAAATATGTTTCAGCTGATGACTAACAACATTATTCTGAGCCCAGAATGATGAATCTGGGCCATTTATGGAGTCCTGAAAACCTATTTTCATACATACAGTACTGAAATGAAACATCAAATCCAGCTGCAAGGGCAATAAAAGAAAAATATTTTTTAAAACCTCACCTGGGCATATTGAGGTCCCTTTGGTTGGCCTCCTGTTGCACCTTGTTGAAGACCACCTTAATGCCCACAGCGACAGCCACCATGAACACAACGACACCTCCTATGACGAAGCCTGTGTTGTGGCTCTGCTGTTTCAAGGGATCGAAGTCTGGGTCATTGCCTAATTCCTCTGGTATGATCATGGCTTCTGTCTGAGGCTTGGCCCAGTCTGGAGAGTCATAGTTTTTACAACTGTCTTGCTCCAGTTGCCGGCTTCGCTCTGGACAGCAGAAGCGGTAGTGGCAGGTTCCACAGCAAAAGACAAAGGTGTCCTTGGAGCAGTTGAAGGCGCTGTCAAAGTGTCCCATTACGTCATAATAACCCCGACATACATCCATCCATACATCCATCATACGGGGTCGAATGGGCGCTACCTGGGCTGCGCCTAAGGGTGGTGCGAGGGCCTCTGCTGAAGTCACGTTCTTGGGAAACATGATCTGGGGAAGGGGTCTCGGAGGCGTCTCCAGAACACCCTCTGAGGTTTCTGGAAGTTTCTCAGAGGTTTTGGTCCTGCCTTGGAGAGCAGCTGGCCTAATGTTGGCCTGCATGGCAAGGAGCAGGAAAGAGGGGCTGGGGGCAGTCTTGGGCTGCTCAGTAGAAGGCCTCCCTGAGTGGTCTAGGAGCTGAGGAGGAGGGGACGGAGAGGTCTCCACAACAGTGGTAAGTGGGGCAGTAAGGAGGGAGAGCAAGGAGACAGCGAGGACTCGGAGATTGGTGGTGGGCGTCATTTTTACATGACTAAGAGATCTATTTTCTGTTGTTGAGTCAATGCAGTTGCAACACTGTATCCGCTTCTGCAGATTAACCCACTAAAACGGCATGTGAAAGATTGAAGAAGCATGTACAACCTACTGGATAAGGATGATGTATCAGTAGTTTCATTCAGTACTTCTGGATGATGAAATCTGAAGCCTGTTTTTTGTTAGTCAGAAACTGAGTATTTATATGCTTAAATAATAGAAAAGTTCAGGAACAATAAAAATGAGAAGGACTAACACTATCAAAATCACTTGTTAGGTTTCAATAATTGTTGATAATGGTGTTCAAATGGTTTTAATTTACTTCTAAAAAGGAACTCTGAATGCATAATGACTTCATCTTTTGCCCTCCGAAAACACCTCTCCAGTCTAGAACACTAAAATGGATGCATCTTTGTAAAAAGGACAAATTGAAAACAACAATCTTCATGCTTTTAGTCCTTAATGCCTTGTTCTACACGTCCCACTGAACAAAAGGACAAATATCTGACGTACTGCTGGATGGAATTACTGTTGGCAACTGCAAAGGCCAGTAAAAATTAGTAACAAGTATTTTCAATAAAATATGGCAGTCCTGTACATTCCTGTGCTGAGGATCATGGCACTTGAACAATAATCTATGGCCTGTTTTTTGTCAAATGTAAACAGTTTTATCTCCTCTTGTTCATTTCCTGGATGACTATTATAGTCTGGCACTACATACATTCAGAGTTGGCACTTATTTAAGAAGCAAGCAATTCCTTTCTGGAAAAAAATGTATGATATCTATAATGCTTTTCTTTTTTAAATGTATTTGGTGTTTTATGGCATTGTAAACATTCAAAGAGAATGAACAGACTGCGCCACTGATAAAAACTGTGTATTAATGATGCAGGGTTTCCCTGAAATAGAAAATTATCTCCATGTTAACTCATTCCAGGCAGTCGTCACATCTATAGATACACCATGTACTTTATCTCAATCTTCTCTATGGTTGGATTAATGCGCATCGGTACTTGCCTGGCACGGTCTGTTACTGTGATCGGGCCGGGGGTGATAATGATGGAGGCTCGGCTTAAGTGCTAGAAGACTGTAAAAGCTGAAAATTAGGAGTAAGCATAAACCAAGGGAATGACTCCCAGCATGCCAAATACATTTCAAAATGAGGCAAACGTCATGGGTTTAATGTTCTGCATTCAGCTTCTAGGCACAAAAAAAAATCACCCGTGTCATTCAACTGTATCACTAATTAGACATGAACTGAATGGCACATTGCTTCTCCATGTGACATGTCTCTCTAAGTAAAATTATTCCTCATTTGTCTCCGAGGTTCAAAGAATATCACTTTTGTTGAGAAATATGTAAATGTGTGAAGTTATTGTGTTGGAGGTGTTGGCAATAATAGACAGAAGCAGATCTGTCTCCCACAGAAATTATAATTATATGTAATTATCAAAACGTTCCTATCTGTAGCAGAGAATGTAGGCACAGATGGGGGAGACAGAATGCTGAAATCACCGAGGGCTCCACTTGTTTCAGTTACATGCTCCTCTGACCTTCTGAGGGGAGTTCAGTGGAGGAAAAATGAGAGACACAAAGCAGTAGTTCTCCCACTGACTAATGTTCCAAAAAGAGCTTTCTCTCTCTCTGTCTTTCTCTTTCTCCGGCAGAATTTCTCTTCCGTTGTCTCTAAACGTTCTGCTTGATTTCCAGAATTGTCTTCAGGTTTTACACGCGGACAATCAAACTTGGAATGCGTTGGCCGAGCGTCCGCTGCAACACAAACGAGAGACATGGTTAGAGAGAAAGCTCTGCATCCTGTTCCCCACACTTATTGACACTCGCATGTGTGCACATTTTGAGAGTGCACACGACACAGTCATTTTTATTAATTGCATTATGTGTGTGCTTGCGCATTGCGAGTTGCTGAGTGTGTGTGTGTTAGTGTGCCTGTTTGGTTGCAGGAAGGAAAAACGCTCCAGAAAAGCCAGTGTTAGAGAAAGAGAGAAAGAGAGCAGAGGGATAAATGCAGGGTAGGGATTTAAATGAGCAAAGAGATTGTGGCGAGCGGGAAGAGCCAGAGGTATAGATGCAGAGACGACCGTGAGTGGGAGGGCGGTGTGTGGGTGGCACAGAATCAAGTACATTTCTCCCAGCACTTACCAATACAACATAGCACATCACACAAACAGCACCACCAAACAGATCTGCAAATACAGTCAATGCCACACACAAGAGGAGCGCTGATCAAGACTGTAAATCAGCGTCTGTTGGAGCAGTTCATGGGGTAGAATCTGAAACTGTAAAGTAGCTTTATGTGTGTGTGTGTGTGTGTGTGTAGAGACTATAGTAGGCACGCTGAAAAACCTCCTTGTAGTCTTTTTCACTCCTTTATCCCTCTTGCTCCCTCCTTCTCCTCTTTCTCCCTCGTTCTGCCTTTCTCTCTTTCTCAGATTCTGTGCGTGGGTTGAGGCAGCTAACTCTCTCAGAATAGCACTGCAGCTCTGTCTGTGTGAGTGAAAGAGGCAGTGAAAGAGAAGGGAGGCAGAATCCAATCTACACCCATTAGCCAAACCAGATTTCAAAGTCACATCTGCCCGTCTTTTGCTCGACAAGATGACACTGATGCCTTGCGCCGTCATCTGCAAGCGTTGCTCAACTTCCATTACCATATTTTCCGCTCTGACTCCATTCACTTTATGTGGATCCTCTGGCCAAATATCCAAACCACTCCCCGGTGAATGTGCATTACACCTTTTCCAACAATGCATGAGATTTCAAATTCTAATGAATCTAGATATTAATTCAAAATGTGAAGGCTCAGTCTACCTGCACCCAGAAGTCTTTTATTACATCTTCCAAGCAAAGTGACTCAACGCAACAGAAGAAGCTGATGTTTTCTTGTAGGAATCTCTATACTGTGCTGAAGCAATGCAGTAGTGAAGGGGGGGGGGGGAGAGCGAGAATGGGAACCAGGGGGTGAAGGGCACACATTCAGAGCTGTGAAGATGCGTCCCTGAGTTGCATGGCCACTGAAGGGAGAACAAACCATTTCCACAGATTCCTGGCATTGCAAGCAATAATATCAAAGCAAATGAACCAAAGGGCGCCCTTACTTTCATTGCAGGATGCTGGCCAGCTGTGCAGACGGCTGGGCATGCAACAATTTCAACAGGTGTTTGTTGCAAATAAAACAAAATGGCTTCTTTTTCTCTTGAAACGCGGTTTAAAAACGCGCTGAGGTAATTCTGTGAGAGGAAAAAAAAATCCTTAATAGAAGTCATGTTGTTGCAAAAGACATTAAATTACGGTGAAAGCCGCGGAGCAGCGTTTGCTTCAGTCTTATCAGTAAAATAAATGCTGCGCAATGACTTCGCATAAGCCGAGTGACTTGGACACCGATTCTCCAGACTCCGATCCATCATTCATTAGGTTAATAACTTGCAACTTGCAATGAACAAGCATGCGGGTTATGGACATGA
This sequence comes from Ctenochaetus hawaiiensis, assembly GCA_029783645.1. Taxonomy (NCBI): domain Eukaryota; kingdom Metazoa; phylum Chordata; class Actinopteri; order Acanthuriformes; family Acanthuridae; genus Ctenochaetus; species Ctenochaetus hawaiiensis. Next base: position 10,259,097 of record JAPZDY010000025.1, read on the forward strand.
CTTGCATGTATCAGTAGGCTAAAAGTGCGTGGGTGTATCCAAGCCGGTGTGTGTGTCAGTAGTCCGGCTGAATGTGTGTATTATCAGTGGTCTTAATATCAATATGTTTATAATGTCTCTATGTTCTGGCAGTTGTCGATTAAAGTGTTTAAGTGATGAAAAACATGTCTGCCCAGCGTAAAGCTCGTGTGTAGATGTTTCTGTGGCGCAGCTTTCATCCAAATGTTTTGTTTGACAGCCTCCAGCACAGCTGATGCGTCTAAACATGCCAAACTCATTTCTCATACAGACACAAACATGCAATGAAGGTATCAAATAGTTTTGCAAGTAATTCGTTAACTGGTGTTGCATTAATAAAAGGTGCATAATGTCGTGTCTTACCTGTGCGTTGCTCTGGGGTCTGATGCTGGAGAACAGCGCTGGAAGAGCCTGCGCACTGTATCTCAGCGTTTCTCAGATGGCAGCCAGTTATTGTAGCAGAGGATGATCAGGACAGCGTGAACTCTTGCCGGATCTGCCACCTGTTTTTAAATGCCCGTGTTTTTTTGTTTTTTTTTTTGCTTCGGATCTAAAACGGTCTTGATGTGTCTCCATGAGGTTATTGTTAATCCATATTCACGGCAAAAAAGAGGAAAAAAACGCGAGCAGCAAAGAGAGAGAGAGAGAGAGTCAGTACCCAACGAGATGTTCTGAGATTTTCTGATATATGTGACAAGGCGATATAACTATTCACTACCTCGGAAAAAATCCGTTTTTTGTTGTGCAGTGCAAGTTACAGTGCAACTGTCCCGGAGAACACGCAGTACTTGAGATGCCAGATGCTCTTAATATCTAACTTGTCGCCCCCAAATTTCTGCCAATCTAACTTTTCTCCATCTAGGGCTGACTGAGGTTGGTTTCCTTCATAATTTCCAAGCGAGATAGGTTACATTGCCTAACTGCGACTGGCCTCACGGAGGTCCGCCGGTGGGGGAGCGCTGTGATTGGTCGCCTGGCTGCTGCTGCTGCTGCTGCTGCTGAGACTCTCAACTCCGCGCGCCTCGGCGCTGATGGTTGTTAGGCCCATTCAACTGGTGGCGTTCATCTGTATGCCTCTCCATTTCATTCCCCTCTTTAATTGAATGATTCCGACGGCCTACATTTTACTGGCTCTTGTAGAGAACAATATATCGGTCAGGGATTAGGTATGCCAGAAAGTCATAGAGGGGCTCAGACAAAACTACAAAAAAAGGAGGGGAAAAACTTATATATGATATTAGAGCAGTCGGTAAATTCAGCGGAAGACCTCCGAGATCCAAATAGTGTTTTTCTTTCTTTGTATGTGTGTGTACGTGTGTGTGAAAGAGAGGAAAAAAGAGAGACACGGTTGCCACAGCAACTGTGTCATTATGTTGGTGGCAATTATGAAAGCGATGAAAACGGGGAAGGGGAGAGGATTGGCGCAAAAGCACTGGAGTGTGAACGAAACTGTCAATTAGACCCAGATCTGCATTGGCAATTCAGAGATTTCTTTAAGCTCAGGACGAGCAGGGACAGTCAGACAGCTCTGAAACGTAAAGGAGTGAAGGGGAGGCAGTGTGAGGTTTGTAAGGGAATGAACTTGACCTGTTTGGCTTCATTCCACCGTCAAATACTGTAAAGATCCTCAGATCCAAACATGAATGAAACCGGATAGGTTTTGGAGTCGGTTTTAACACACATCGTGTTACATGAGTCAATGATTATACACTGAATCAAAAGGATGAATTGCAATTAACACCAATGCACTGCATTTGACACGGGGAAAATACCATGCACTCCCTTTTACACCTGACCCCCATTATAACAGAAACTCATGATAAAGAAATATCAAAGTGATTGCTTAAACAAATCAAGGAGTACATCTCATGGAGGAGGACAGCAGGTGTGCAAGGAGGTAGGCACTTCCAAAAGGGGCTTGGGGAAGGTGTAAAGGGTTATGTGGCCCAGGTGTCTAAGAAGGGCCTGATAATTACCTGCATGGCAGGCTGCTATTTCTACACAGGTGGGTGGGCTGCTGCATGTCTGCAGCAGAGGCTGGTGGAGCCTTTCATTAGATGGTCCAATGACGCTCTACCGGGTGCACTTTCACTCACTGGTTTGCTGGGGTGGATGCAATTACTGATTTCCTCATAATGGTTATTCCATCACTGCAGAACAGGAGACCACTATAAACAAAATGAAGTATGATACATCACTGAACAGTTAAAGTTTCAGCTTAGTATCCATCTTCAGCATCTATACTGATACATATTACACATTTACAGCTATATCTTTACCATAATTCACACCTATGTATAAAAAAGACAAAATAAAACAACATATATGACAGCTTTCATTTCACTTCTCGTATTTCAATGTTTTATTAATTTAAATAATTTAAAATGGACACAAAATATCCAGCCAACAGTCTGCACAATGACAGGAGTTTCAGAGGCACCTTTTCCTTCCAAATTAACACAGCGCTTTAGTGTGTTTCCTTGGGAAATGTAGGCCCCGCATGCATTTAGAACAGAGAGAAAACCTGCCCAGGAAACCCTGCCAGTCCAACAGCTCGGGAGACAAATTCTATCAAACGTGGAAGCTTCCCTACAGATGTCTTCTCAGGTACCCACATGGCTGGTTCGAGAGCTGGGTATTTGAGAACACATACTGCTTTTTAGAGAAGCAGGAGTAGTTTAAAAAGAGTCACACCACTGTATGCTTAATACAGAGAATAAATTATTTTTTAGAAAGTAGTCTGGCAGCCTACCCTGTTCCCTTAAAGCCACTGATCTAGGTCTTCACACAAAACAACAAGACAGCTGAATATGAACATGTCAATTATAAACATCTTTTGAAAATACTGGACAGTGAAACATTTTAGAAAAACTTAAAAAATAAAACGGGGTTGAGATTCCACGAAGAACATAATAACTCTTTCCATACCTTTCCCTCATTCAGTTCAAAATATGAAAATTTAAAAAGATGTTTCTATTTTGAGCGATGTTAACAACATTTGTCTCACAATGCTGAATCCACTGAATTCTTGCATAATTATTTTGCAACTTTTATTATTATTACCTTTGATTTCAATTTGTAAACCTGACTTTAATTAAAGTAACATCCTGGTTCAGACTCAATAGTGACCCTTGCTGCGCAGTACACAGTACCATCACAGCACAATTTACCAAAAAACATTTTAAAAAGATCTCATATCAAGTCTGGGACAACAGTGGCAATGTCTCAGTAATGGACAGACATTAGAGGCCATGTTGTGCACAGTGAAACCCATAATTCATTCACGCAAGGCTGAGGGCAAAATACAAAAGATGGCATGATTGCCACAGTGAAGTGTTGTCTTTCCTTTAAAAGAGGAACAAATAATTTTCGTGTCTTTAGGTATGGATATCATTAACTAAACATGTAATGCCAACAGGACAAAGTGGTGGCAAGACAGAAAGTAAGACAGAAGTACAAATTGGACAGTCTAGATAGGCAGAAGAAAGAGTCAAAAAAAAAAAAAAAACATGGGAGGAGACAAAAACATTGTCAGCACACCTCAATATTTATATTTACACACTCTCGTGCTCACACACATACACACACAATGAGGTGTTAAAGTCGCCTCAATGCACGCTTTTTATCTGCTTTCTTTTTCCCTGCTACATTATTAGTGCTACTGCTACTGTTGCTATTACTGTTGGTGGTACTGCTTCCATTGGCTCCATTACCCAGAGCTGCTGGAACAGTTGCTGCACTGGGTCCCGCTCTCTTCATGGGGTCACCTGCGTGTTTCTTCGGCTGTGGGCCATCATTAGGGTCCAGAGGTGCCCCAGATGTCCCGCCTGGCCCGCCCATGGCGTGGATCTCTGTGAGCAGACGAGCTCGGGACTCATATTCTGCATAGTCCTCTAACAGCAAACGCCCAGCTTCCTCGTTCAGAGCTGATTCCGGATTTGGATGGATGAGAAGACATTTAATTGTCTGTAAAGAAATGAAGAAAACAGATATTAAAAGAGTAGTACAAAACAACACAGGCTGAAACCCAGAAAATCAAAGACTGATGGTCTGGTGCTTCTTACAAGTAAGACATGTCTGAGGCCGAGTTCTGCCTTCCAGTCTCGCTTCAACACGTTAACACAGATCTCTCCCTTGTGACCCACGTTGGGGTGAAAAATCTTGGTCAGGAAATACCCCTTGGGTGGAACAGCAGGGAAGTCCTTCCCGAGGACCAGACGCATTCGGAAAATGCCACCAGCAAACGGAGTTCCCTCTGTCAAAGCATAAAGAATTTATTTCATGAACATTATGCCCTCAATGGGCCAAACTTGCTCCATAAAAAGAGTGTCATATGGCAGAAACTGAGTTAACTAACATAAACAGAGAAAACATTATATCCGAGTCAGTCAAAAATCAGTTAGTTCAAACTCAGGTCTTGTCTCAATATATTTGGGTTATGAATAAAGAAAAAACATCACATATACTTTAATGAATATATTGTCTTATGCAATAGCCACTCCATAGTCACAATGAACTATGTTTATTTTGGATCCTGATTGTTAGCAAATACCTTCATGTGATACAATTACTAGTATCAGTAATATATCAAGGTGACGCACAGATGTTGCCCTGTGGGGGAATTAAACAAGACAAGAGTCTGGCTCTTTAAGCCCTACTTAATCATAACAAGGTCTGAAGCAATGAGTTCAGAGTGACAAGACAGTATTGTTGCTGGTAAGATGTAAATGGGTTATGTATATGGGTTATGAGCCTAGAAAAGAATAATCTCTGTTCTGTAAAACTGACGTTTTCCTGCATTTCTTAAGGAAATGTTTGTCTAATGAGTATATGATGCTACAAAAAAAGGAAGAAGTATAACATAGCTAGTTGCAGAATAGTGGCTTGTATAGCTATCTAACTGCTTAAACATAGTGAGGCAGACAAGCCATTAAAAGCAAAAGAGGTAAACGGTCAAGAGCTGTTATTACCTTAGAATGATGACCAAAGGCTGGTCATCAAGTGAAATCTCTCTTTATTGCCAAATAGTTATTAAGCTGTTTAACTGTATGTGCAGTTGTATGGCAGATTGCATACTGTAAGCTTCAAATATTGATACGTTACATAAACTCTGAAGTTGTATTTTCTTATTTTTATTAATGACACAATTAACCATGACCTGAAAGTTGGCTGCTGCACTTAAGTCGGCTGTTTATCAGAAACTGGCAGGAACGTCACAGCAAACTTTAGGGATTAATAACTTAAGAGTAGATGGACTGCATGTCAGGTTACTCAGTTTATTTGTTTTTTATTAAGCTGACCTTTACAGTGTATGGTCTACACAGGATTCACGTGACTTAACCTCGTATTTTTTTTTTATTCCCAATCAATGTAATGTCCCAGTACATGTTCTTCATTGACCTTTCAGTAATTTCATTTGACAGGGGTTTCAGACATTTTTATGAATGAGTGAGACAGTGTAATGACCCAATTGTCTTACTGATAGACAGAAACACATCCATTCCAATACTGTGATGTGAAAACACTAAGATTCGATTTCACTTGAATAAATGAAACATATGTTACTTATTTTTGTGTTAACTTCAAAAATGCACACACAATGAGGTGTGGACAGGTGACAGCTTGAATACAAAAATCTAAATTTGTCATGCAACACGTTTCATTTTGCAATGATTTATCATGGCTAGTGCCAGTCGACACCAAAATCCTCACCTGGTCCTTCGATGGCTGTATGCAGTTCAGTTATGTCTTCCTCGCTGGGATAAATCTTGATACCCTCAGGTGGGTCTGCTGCTAAAGCTGAAACCTCTTTATAGACCAAGCGAAGAACATGAGGAGGCAAATTCTCCACATTGGAGTTCTGTAAGAGACAAAAGATGGTGTTACTAACCCAGATTATAAATACATATTCAAACACGGGCTTACTACAAGAGATAATCTTAGGGTTAGCTGTATGTTTGATGAGTGTTTGATTAAGTTGCAACATGGTCACGCCGCTTCGTTGACTGGAGTTTATCTAATGTATTAAAACTGCCCACAATAGCTTTGAAAGGCTGCATACAATAGCTTTGAAAAGCTTACACAGACCCTTTTAACTGCCAGTGTTTGACCACTGGCATGATTGTCAAAGAGCACATAAGCTAATGCAGCTTCAGAAAATACATGGACTATAGAAAAAAATTACTAAAATTACATAAAAAATCCCATATAAAATTAGTGAAATTTACAAATACTAGAATCAGTTTCAACAAGCCAATGAAGGCAATGCCTGTAAACTGCTATTGTCAATTTATTGTGCAAACAACAAAATAGACCAATACCATGTTTTAAGGTTAACATGCATAAATATTCGTATTGTTTTGAGTGGCAAGTCCAGCATCAACATCATATTAGGCCTGGGAAATAAATTTCTCTTTTAGGTTGCTCTTCATCAGTTGTTGCTCTTTATTCGCTTTGACTCTTGTGGGTAAGACAATTTTAGCAGTTTTTGGTGAGTTTTGTTCAAATTAGCTCACGTTAAGATATAACATGTAAGTGTCCTTACAGAAGTCACACAGATACTAACTTATTTTGTTAACATTATTTAGCATTGGTACAGACGCAGAAGCCAGGTAACATTCAATATTGATTGGGTATGTCAGCTGTGACATTTGTTCACCATTTTTCAGTCGATAAGTAACTTAACTTAAATGTTAAGAATGCGGTTAATTTCCGTCGACAGTAACGTAAACGTTACTAGCCTAGCCTCAATCAGATAACGTTAATGTTAGCTAAAGCTGCTCGGTGGTTTAAAAAAACGTCATTCAATATGCTTTATGACTATTTTATGTTCAAAAAGATAAAAGTGTTAGTGACAACTCTCCATTAACATCAGAGACTCCACTACGAGACACTGGACGCTAAACATTTTTTAAGATCGACGGCTAAACATCGACTTAAGCTAGCAGCTAACGTTACTGCTGATAGATAGCCCTTAGCACTAAGCTCGGCCTTTCAACTTACCATCTTCAAAAGAGTTCTGCTAAGGTGGTAAAATTCTGGCCGATGTCAGATATAAGGAGATTTTACCGTTATGACTGAACAAAAAATATCTGATGAAAACTTAGCCGGGTCTGACTGATTGCTGTTCTTTTCTTCTTTTAGATGACACAGGAACAAAAATACGATCCTCTGTTTAACCTACTACGACGGACCAATAGGCATCTTAGTAACATGAGACGTCAGAAAGCTTAAGCCAATGACAACACAGTTTGATTGTAGCGTCACAGTCGAAAGCCCAATAAGCCACACAGAATCGAAAACATGACTGATGCTGCTCAGCCATAGGCCCGTTTGAAAAATTCACCACTACCCTCTACCCAGGAACAATATTGAGAAGTAAAAATCTGTCACATAAAATACAAAGAGTACAAAAAGAAACTGTCACCGCATGTGACATCTTAACAAAGGCAAGATAACTGAAGGTATTCAAGAGTAGAGGAGTATTCAGTGAAGAGGACACAGAGTGAAAAGCCTATCTGATAGCGAGAACACGGTAATTTCATCTCCAATAGCAGGAAAATCAGACACAGCTTTTAGTATTACAAATAAAGGCAGATACTAAGGTCATATTTGCTATATAGTAAACTCTTAAGGAGTAGCTAGAAAACACACAAAAAGGAATACAGCCAAAAAGTCAAACAATGTACAAATAAGTACATGTATTGTATAAAGTAGCCACTATCACGATCTAGACTTGAATTAATTGAGCTCATTTCAGTTCACTTATGATTAGTCTAGTTTGGTTGATATTACAGGAAGAAATACATAAAAATCATACACAGTTACTGAAACTGACAAGCATACATCACAATAACGTCCAAAAGCTACACCGGGGCCCATAAAACTTATATATAACCTAGTTTATAAAAACAAATCTCTGCCTCAATCTCTGCTTTGTTCTCGCAGCAACAATAATGCACTGTCTTTATACAGTAAGATGTTTTTCCACATATATAGATTGATAATGGTTTATGAATACAACATATTGTCCAAGGTAAACCTCTTGAAATCAAAATAGTACTTGGGTAAAAGTATCAAAGTATTATCATCCATATATTTAGATAATGTTTTCTGATGCATAAAAGTGTAAGTATTACTTAAATATAGTGAGTTCAGGTCGGGCTAAATGTGAAAAATTCATATACTCATGAGCAGTTTAGTTTATATAGTTAGTTTGACAAATCAGAATTAATTTGTTGATAATATTGGCAATGAAATTCTTATCTCAGGTACTTCAAAATCCCAAGAACGGCTTTGGAAGGATATGATACATAAAATAAAATGTAATAAAATATAATAAAACAAAAAAATGTAAAATAAAATGAAATGCCACCACCACCACCATCATCATGTATGTCAGTTACTAAACTCAGCACTAGAGGGCGCTTCAGTACAGCGTCTAAAATCGTGAGATAGAGCAGTGTGGAGAATTGGGAATGCTTGTGCGCGTATCTTTGCAGATAAGTTAATCTCATTGCAGCGTTACTTTTTTCTGTCTGAACAAGCAAAACAGAGTCAAAACCAATCTATAAAGCGACGGATTTTCCAGTGCTGCTTCGAATACCGTAAATGGGCGTGCCAGCCGCACAACAAAAACATCACAACAAAAACAACGGATCTGCTTCCGGTTTCTGGATGTAGCTGTCAGACTCCAGCATCTTTTGACGGGGAATTGCTTTATCAGCAGGTCAGTAGCTTCATTTAGCTATTGTTGATTAATAATAGTTCACTTTACGTCGCTTTGTTAGCTGTCAGCAGCTAAAGGACAATCACTAGGTTGTCACCCTTTAACCTCAATTACGGTAAGCAATAGACAGCGACTTTTGAGTAAGCGTTTACATAGATTGCAGCTCATGCTAACGTTAGCTAACGCACACTCAGCTTTATGGTAGCTATTGTTTACTCTGTTGACGGTGCTTCTTCTCTGTGTTTATGTATGCTAAGCATTAGTATGAGCGAAGGAGAGGTGTTTCATGAGAAGCAACGCTTGGAGCTGTGCGCGATTCATGCACTGAACAACGTGCTCCAGGAGCGGGTCTTCACCAAGGAGACTGCCGATGACATCTGCAAACGGTAGGGCAACGTTTGATAATATGACCGTGTGTTGACAGAAAGTGACAAACAAACACAATTAACTGCCCTGCATCGACCTAGAGCACATTCAATCTATGTATCCAAGAAACTTAAGTCTACAACATCGGTGTCGAAATAATAATGCGGTTTCTTAACTTATTTTGGCCCCTGTCCCTGTCTGTGGCATCAGCCCTGCATATGTAAGAGCCAACATTTTCGTTACACTGTGTTCCCTATTATAATGATACTTTCTACCTGACGTGCAGCAGCTGGTTGTATTTTTGCAGCTATTTTTTTGTAATTCCTCAGATGTCTGTTTCCTGTCCATGATAATACTTTTTTTTGCCAGAGGAAAAGCCAACGTTAACGTCCAGTTTTTCTTCTGGCCTCAGCCACAACTTTCCATAGTTGACACACCAGAAAAGAAGAGCAGGGAGGAGTGGTGCAGACCTGGCAAATATTTTATCATTCCACGTAGACTGGAGGACTTATTTGACATCTAACCTGCTGCTTGGTTGCAGAATAAAAAGAAAAAGCCTTTTTTTTCTCCAATGGTTTGCCCGGGGGATACTGGGGGAAGAAATGTTCAGGTTGTTGTCCACAGTCTGACCTAGTTTTACATACTGCACCAATAGTGTGTAATAGTGGGTAACATGAAAAAAACTCTTCCAGTATCTATTGGTTAAACAGGGAATGCAAACCTTAAAGCACAGTTTTATCCCATTGTTTCTGCCAATAAAGTCAGTTTCACATTGCAAAAGCTATTGTATGTAATGTGGCTGTTGTTTGCAATGTCACTGACTAACTTAGTTAACTCTGAGACGAGACAAGTCATGGTCTGAGCAGCTTCAGACCATGACTTATTTGTCTCAGTAGCTTCAGACCATGACCTGGACTAAGGTATTTCTGCTGGAAATAAGCTGAGTATGCAGAGATATTCATACAAAAAAAGCAAACATAAATTCCAAGGAGTTTCAATCCTCAGCTCTTCTAATGAAAAGAGGCTTTACCAACAGTAGCCAAATTTCAAACCAAGCTGTGCCTGCTGCAAGGTGTATTTTCTCTTTTTAAATGCTCTGTGGCTCCCTGTCTGCAGACTGGCTCCACAGTGTGTGGTGAACCCTCATCGCTCAGTGTTAGGCACAGGAAACTATGACGTCAACGTCATCATGGCGGCACTACAGAGCAGGGAACTGGCTGCAGTGTGGTGGGACAAACGCAGGTGAGTGAAACTTTCTTTTTCAGCAACTACAAGCTTTACCACACTACCTTGATTAAAATCTGAAAGGCATCAGTTTGTGTTCAAGGGACATTCCATTCAAAAAAACGCATTACTTTTGTATTTCTGGACTGGTTTTACAGTTGGTTGTGTATTTCTTATATTTCCACAGGAAACTGGTAAAAGATGTATAAAATAAGTATGGAGTTTGTTTAAAAAACTAATTAGAGTGTCACAGAGAGCCACCTATTTGTGTTAGGCATCAAAGAAGAAATGCATCTTTTTAGACTACAGATAGAGATACTGAATCCTGCACAAGGAAATGACCTTAATATTTGACCATCATGCAATGCTACTCCAAAGCATGGTAGACCTTTAATAAGAGTTGTGACACTTTTTACTTTTTACTCACACTCTTAACTGTTTTCAGCATGTAAAGATAAGGGTTTATTTTGGGGAATTTAGGAAGTCAGTAAGTGCAGTAGAAGTGAGTGAGTCAGTCAAAGGTCAGGTTGGTGGTCTAATGCAATGGTTTATCATGAAATGTACTGATCATAAAGGACTAAAAACAACTCTAACATCTATACTCAAAATCTCTGCTACAGGACGGTTCAGAGCCTTTGCATGTCAAAGGTCCAGGGTTTTATCCTAAATGTCCCATCACGAGTATCTCTTGGGTTCGTTTCCCTTCCACTGCGACGGCGGCACTGGCTCGCAGTTCGGCAAGTTAATGGACAGTACTACAACCTCGACTCCAAGCTGAAGAGCCCTGTCTGTATTGGGGGAGAAGCAGAACTACGGTAAGAGCTCCAGACATGTAATCTGTGTGTGTGTTGTGTGTGTGTGTGTGTGTGTTGAGGGTCCACTCAGAGTTACATCAAAACTTGGCTTTTGTGTGCTGCTCCGTCTCAGCGAGTGAGTCATCCCACATGAACGGTCACATGGGGCTTACCTCACTGTTTGTGTAGTGTTAGAACAGTGCACTCTGGTAATCTGCCCTCTGTCTGAGTCCAGAGTTATGCTAACCGTCCTCCTCATTTCTCTTTCAGCACATTTCTCAGCGAACAACTTTCTCAGGATGTGGCAGAGATGCTCCTGGTTGTCCGGCGGGAGGTGGAGGAGGACAGTTCATGGCTAAACTCTGACATCCCCAAGAAGTGATGCCTTAAGACAGGACATAACTTCACATAGCATGGAAAAAAAATCCTCTGGGAAATTGATAGACTTTTTTTTTAAAACAAACACCTCATATCAGAAAACTCTTCAGGGAATGCACTAAAATACACTTAATATCTACGCACAGAAACACAGAGGAAATTCCAAAGAAAAGCAGAGACGGCGTTTTACTCCTGAAATGAAGAACTGTTTTGATTGTAAAAGCTGTTGCTCTGATATGACTTGTGTATCTGCATTGACCAGCTCTTGGTACCTTTGTTTTAACATTGGGAAGGTGCATCTAAGCTAACAAAGTTTGAGGGCAAATGTTGCATAGTTTGATGATACTGGAGTTATGACATATGACTGAAATTTCACCGTTTTGTGGTAGAAAATTTGCAGTGTTTGTGCATGAAAAAATACCTGCAATAAGGATAACTGGAGTTCTTAGATTACTGAAACATCCCCAAGAGGGAAATAGTTTAAAATGGTTTAATCGAACCTCCATGTAAGATATCAGCCTCCAAGACTTTTATGATCGAGTCGCCAAAATTAGATCAGCGTATACTGTGCATACAAGGTGGTTGTGTCAAAATCCATCAGTTATCAGGCTGCAGCTGTGGGCACCATCTCTTCCCAAAACCTTTGTTGTAAACCTTCTATGCACTGCAGAATAAGATTTGTCAGCACTATTGTCTTTGTATGTGTGCATGCAGACACAGTTACTGTGAAGGCATCACCCGGTGAGGCATTGAAGGACTACCAGTGTCTTTGCATGTTTTTCTCCCCATTTACTACAGTGTTTTTGACACATTTTTCTTGTGTGCCACCTTTTTTAGATTTTTCAACATTTTTATCATGCTCCAGGTAGCCTTTGTTTTCTTTCAATTCAACTTTGCTTTAAAAAATCAACTAGCAGATATGAAATGTGGTTAAGATCAAGCATAATCACAGTGACAATTGCAAACCCCCTTTTTGGTTTTGTGTGATAATACAGCTGCATCCTCACAATAATGAAGCTTAGACGAGAGCAGACTCCTCTTTCATTATGATGGATTATCCACCTCAGCTGGTGTTTACATCTCTGCAGGCTCACTTTCACACAGTCATGAAAGAAAGCCAGAGGTTGCGTGGAAGTTAGGAAGATCACTTTATTTTAAATCTAAAAGGAAAGGTTGCAGGAATATAAAGTACACTTTTCTTGACGAGTTGTCAATGAGTCCGACATGCAAAAACACTGGTTCTGTGTCACTGTATGTAACATTTATGTTTGTATTCTGTCTCTTCTATTGATCTATGCATATCCAAAAGAAAAGGAGGACTGTCTCTGGTACACTAGTGACTAACTTAAACCTAAGCGCCGAGGTTCATAATATTGAAGCTTATTTATATTAAACTTTGACCTCTTGTTTAAAGTATGAATCTCTTGT
>JAPZDY010000025.1:10272132-10284206 GCA_029783645.1 Ctenochaetus hawaiiensis
CTAAGCGCCGAGGTTCATAATATTGAAGCTTATTTATATTAAACTTTGACCTCTTGTTTAAAGTATGAATCTCTTGTGTGTCTGCCATTGGCATTGCATTGACATGAAGACAAGCAGAAGACCAGTTGAAGGTTATCGAAGTTATTTTTATTTATATTAGACTCTTGAGTGTAAAAGGATGCCATTCAAAAGGAGCATTGATAACCATACAAACTCAATTCCAGGGTTAACAAGGTCAGTTGGCAAGGATGGGGGATTCAATGAAATCTCCAACATACCATACCATATATACACAAAACATCTTGGAGAGATCCCAGAAACCCAATGCTATACATAGTTATTATTGCTAGTTACGGTAGGGCTACTGCAGCACCAGTAGCTAGAATCATATTGCTATGTACCTGCTGTCATTGCATGGGATTTGTAGTTCTCCACTCTCAGGATTTGAGTGGCAATTGTAGTTCTCCATTCAATCATTAAAACAGGGTTTTGTTAGCCCTCGATTATTTTTTTTAAGAGCAAAGGTTCATGATTATTCAGATATTATAGACAGTGAGATATACAGAATACCATAAGGTAATACAAGGAAAATACAGAATTGCCACCTATAAAAAGTAATAATAAAAAATGATACCAAGTGAGGGAACTGCATAACCATCCACAGAAAAAATGTGTCTTGTTGCTACGTGCCAGTGTTTTTCTACAACAATATTTATATAAAAACTTAAAAATAAATTGGTGGTACCGATACATTTAAGAATATAAAACTACAACGTAGTAACGTCAATACCATTCTGACTTGCCTCACCACTGTTCACAGTTTACACAGAGTTTGGACAGACAAGGGGAAAGAATTTAGACCAAGTGGACTTGGTTCATAGATTTGCACAGCCGTCCCACCAGCATTACCACTGCCTGTTAAATCAACAGTCCATTCAGACCTGCTTCTTTTAAGTGCTTTTAATTGTCATATTCAGTGGTACTGACGTTACGCATTTTGAAATCACACCTAGCATTCATTGTACTTAGATTAGTTCCTTTTTCATTTCAGTAGTGTCCATTCATATGAAAACTAAACATTTTTTTTCTATACATTTCCTAACATAAAAATAATAATCAACGTGAATACAGGTTCCGCGAATGGGCAGGATTGGGGTGTGATTGACTTCCCCCGTAACCAGTCAGCATGCTGGGAGAGTACTGTACATCCGGAGGAGCCGACGCGATTCAACAGAAGAGAGGTTGAGATGGTCCAGATAGAGAGAATAAGACAAAATGAAAGAGAAGAAAACAAAGTTTATTGTTGACACATGAAGATCAACTCATCAAGAACAGGTGAGAGCATGTTTTTCTCACCATCTGACCGACAGGACTCAATAAATTTCTGCAGAATTTTGGAATTTTTCAAATAAAACTCAAAGGAAAAACTGAGGGTTCACTCATAGCCTTTCCCAGATTTGAGCTGCATCTCATGGTCCTTAGTAAGGTGTAATTATGAGACTTAAAAATTTGATCAAGAGGAAAAAGGTCTTGTCTCATCTCTGTTATCAATCCAAGATCTGATCAAAAGCCGAAGAACAAAACAAGTCAGTAACAGAACCTCGACTTTTGCAGGATTTTTTCACTGTTTCAGGTTTCACTAAAGAGTTTCACTAAAGATGTTTTAGTTTTAGTTTAGTTTTAGTTTCACTAAAGATTCGGTAAATATTCCCAAACGGTCAGATTGTGACAATAAAACAGAAAAAGCTCTCAGATTTATTTTCGTAACAAAGAGTTATGTACAGGTTATTAGTAACAGTGAAAAAATATGAATTCTCTCCTGTGTTTTTGCATGATTGGTTTTTTGATTGCACCAAAAAGATCACAAGGCCTAAAGGGTCCAGCGACATTGAAGCCTCAAAGCTTTATTAGTCCATATACTACCGATTGTTAAAGCAAACGTGTGCACTGACAGCAACGATAGAATGATCTGCGATGGTGTCACAAGTACAGAGGAACTCACAGAGGGGGGTGGGGACTGCCTGTCAGTCAAGGGGAGGCTCTCATAGCCAGGGTTGCCATTGGAGGAAACGTTTGGAGTCCTGTATAGAGATAGAAAGAGACAAGGACAGAGGAGAGAGGGAGAGGAGGAATGGAAGGATGAAGAAGAAAGGGAAACAGGGGTGAGACACATTGAGAAAAGACAGAGGGGGGCAGGGGCCGCGGGTTGACGGGACCCAAGGACAGGCAACAGGGAAGAAGGAGAAAGAGTGGTTAGAAAATATAGTGTGGAAAAACACAGCACAAAGTTCAGCTAGTAGGTATTAGTATGACTGCACCAGCATCAGGCGTACAGACCACTCCTGACTGATGATGCACTGCAGGATTTATACCATAATCTGCAATTACATGCATTGAGAGCTGGGTGTGACTCACCAGTCCCCATTTCAGCTGCAATGTTGTTTTCCTAATGAATCTGTTTATCTGCACGATAAACCCCAGAAAGCTTTTAAAGCAATCCCGAGCAGATCCCATTTAAGAGGAGTGGAATGTATTTTTAGTGCTAGCTGAGTTTCTGAGCCTTGACAGTTTGGTTTAGTCAGTATCCTTGTAATTTTTGAGTTAATATTAGATATGGGAGCAGAAAAGATGATCAGCCGGCATCAGAATAGGAAGTTAAGTAGTCCATGATAAGGTTTCTCAGAGCACTGACTAAGTTTGGAAACACCAGTGAGGGAAACAGGGAAGAAACACAGTAAGATGAGAAAACTAAGAATGAAAAAAGAGAGACGATACAAAAAGGAAGCAGGACGTATAATTAGGAGAAAAAGCAGCGAGGACAGATCCATAGGAACAACAGAAGAGGTTTGGAAACAACAATGAGGTGACAGATGAGAGTGATGCAGTCGGGTGGTGGGTGAGGGTGGTGTGGTGGGGGGTGGGGTTACCTATAGTGAACCTGAGCCTCACAAGTCCGGAGTTTTTACGAGCGCGGCGTCGTCAATGACACCCTTCCCCCCAACACAGCAGAAGTCTGCTGCTGCTTAGGAGACAGGACGCCATTTGAGACGAGATCTGTGAAATGACCGAGCGGGCCTACATCGTCTGTCCTGAAACACTGGACAGACGGATAGACAGACACACAGACAGACAGACAGACCTCTGGAGTTGTGTCTGTTTCTCTGCCTACACTGTAGCCCATATTGACCTGTCTGTGTGTCTGTCTGCAATGCATGTGCTGAACCTGACACCTCTGTGGATTTGGACTAATCCTACATGTCTGTAGACAGAAGTGTGGGAACCTAACTGACTACACTTCACCTCCACTGCTGTCTTGTAGAGACAGGTGTGTGCCTGTGTCCAACAAGTGTTATGTATGCGAAAAATGTTATTAGACCTGTTTTGAAGAGGAAGTCTGTGATTTCAAGCTGAATGTTTTCACCAGAAAGACTGCTATCATCTGAGTGATGCTCAGTTTGTCTCTATGTGTCACTCTGTACTGTCATACTACATCCTGGACACAGAAACATGAGCTTGATGCCAAAACTGTATCTAAGAGTAACCTCCTCCTCCTCTTGCAACATCTGGGATGTTCTGTCTGTCTGTCTGTCTTTGTGTCTGTGTGTCTGTGTTACTCACGGGAGGGGCGGCGCGCTAGAAAAGGGGGGTGTCCACCCGGCCCCCGGGTAATTATAGAAGGGGGCCATGGCCCCTCGCTGAGACCCCGAGGCCGTCTGTCTACGTGCCTGATGGGATGTGAAGGGGTCCTCACTCTCGCTGTCCGAGTCTTCATACTCCTCTGATTCACTGTTGTTGTCCATGAAAGAGAAAGAGAGAGAGAGAGACGCGTGTGAGCAGGGAAATAATAAACATAATAATCACATCCATTGTTCTGTTATAGTTCCACAGTTCCAGAGGAGTATGTCAGCTCCCTGAAACTGTGTCACAAGACGTGTTTTTCTTTTTTTAGGGACTTTAACCCAAGGCCAACCCACACTGGCTCCAAACATCCCATTCTTTTATTACTTTTGCAGTGTTCATGCTCAGCAATTCATGGTGTAAAAAACAACATTCTACGTGTTCATATTTCTATTAGAGATTGATAGAAAGAACTACAAAATAAAGCAATTATGCATCACACACACGTTACCACTGTTTCTCACCTGGGGAAGCTCCTCCAGGCACCAGGCAGAGAGCAGAGGATGGCGGTGAAGGCCAGAGCAGAGAGGAAAGAGTAGAGGGAGAGGTAGAGCAATCCCTCCATCCCATCATAGCACAGGCCTTTCAAAGAGTCAATGTAGTCCTTAAAGAAAAACAGATAAATATATTAGTGAAAATAAAGCAGTAGTTTGGTGATTAGTTGTTTTTTCTCATTAGTTGTCTTCATGCATTGCGGTTTGCATTACCTTATTCAGACCTCGGCAGTTTAGCAGCGCCACCAGCTGATGAAAGTTGCCCTCTGTGGAGTTGAGTATTTGCTGCACCTCCCTGAGTGATTTCTACAATGATGAAAATATGCACCAATTTAGAGAAATCACCAGAAAGACAACAGAAATGTATTCATTTAGCTGCATATTTGCACTTTCTGACATACCTCAGCTTTGGGGAACTGTGTGAGAGCATTTCTTTCCAGACTGGAGAGGTGTGTGTGAATGTTGGACAGCGCCCTCTGCGACTGGGTCAGCAGCTGAAGCCAGCAAGTCAGCAGAGTTAAGAGCTTTTTTTATTTTGCATTATACTGCTCAAATATTCTATTAATGTGCTGAGAGTGTAGCTTTTTATCCGGAGAGCTAATCATTTCAGGACAGGGCACGCAGCAACAGCTGGGCAAACCATCCTCAAATAATTTGTCCTCAAGCAGCCTTGAGAAAATCTGACATACAATCTGTTCACTTGCTTTAAATCAGTGAGAGTAAGAGTGTCAGGAATACGCCTGCAGCGTTATGTGCATAAGACATGTGACTGTGAGAGGTTACATTACCTGCTGGAACGGACTGTTCATGCGCCTGTTGCAGGTCAAGTAATAATCCAACACATCTGAATGGCCAACAAAACACCAGTGCACAGCAGATCAGATGTGGGAACATTTAAGTGTCATTATATCAGATTGTGCTGACAGAAACACAGTTGGCAGGTAAATCAAGTGCATTGCAATGGAAAACAACCAGCAGTTTCAGAGACCGTTGCCTGTCTGTACAAGCAACACTTTCTAAAGGTGATGGCTGTTTTCCAGAGCAGATTAACGTTGTACCTGAGCTAGTCCCAGTGTTGAAGTTGGTGGAGTTGAGAACAAACGTGTTTGGATCTGAGCAGAAGTCACTGAGGGCCTGGCAATGCAGCAAGAGTGACAGGGAGAGAGAGAGAGAGAGAGAGAGAGAGAGAGAGACAGAGAGAGAGAGAGGATGACAGGAAAAAAACAGCAGGACAGGGACAGATGAGGCAAAAGAGACAGGGCAAGAGAAAATGATCACATGGGAAAAGTTAGTAGGCACACTGACCGACTGACATACTTAACTCCTCATATATCTGACAGCTGCTCACAATTTAGCAGCAAATATCGATCTGCCCTCATCACATGCTGCCCTGAATAAACCTGACTTCTAGTTTTCTTTCCATTAGCTCATTTCTCATATCCTACCTTCTGTTAACCTCTTTCTCAACATCATCTCTATAAATTTATGGACCTCCTGACCTATTTTTGAAGAGGATGTACTCAAGTGAGAGATCATACACCCACAAACGCACTCAGCTTGAGATCACCCCACCAGAAGAGGGAGTGAGAGCCACACATTGAGCCAGACAACTGATGGGAAAAGCGGCGACCTGGGACAGAATAAAATGGGCAGGCCCACAGCTGGCCCTTTGTTTTCCTGTCAGTAACCAGGGACAGAGCGGCTCTGTGTGGACCCACAGGCTTTGGGACATCTCCCGCCAGCTCCACATGACACTGGAACTCTTAAAGTAGGCAGCAGTGCAGAAAAAAACAGCCACCATTTACCCTCTTTACACACCCCTGGCCCTGACCAAAACAGTGTCCCCTTCAAAGATTACGACCGAACCTCACAGAGCAAGCTGAGAAAGGACAGTCCTCTGTTTGAGACATAAAAGCTTTCTCTTTGCTTTGTTCCTCATAAATGTCACTGCCTCTGAAGGTGGCTGGGTGGATGCCTGTAAGACACAGCACCCGGGTGGTTTTGTCATGTTTAGTTGTTAAAAGCACAGCTAGACTTTCAGCTGAACATTGTCCAGCAGCATGTCAGTAAATTTTACTTTCACAGGATTACACTCCCACTTTCACCTCCTTGCATGCTCAGACTAAAGCCTCAAGGGGCCGAGATACAGCAACAGCTTCGAGCCGTGCACAGCTGACAGAAAGCTGATGCTTTACCCGCTCACTCTCTCTCTCTCTCTCTCCATCACTCACTTTAGCTCCCTCTCTCAAACTGATCTCGAGATGCACTCTCCCGCTCTTCCTCTCCCCTCCTCACTCTCGCTGAAAGCACTTCTCTTCATCTTCTATCTTTACTTCTCGGAGCCAAACGCCCACACACACGCAAACACACTTACATGAAAAACACGCACTTTAATGCACAAACACACTTTGTTCACAAGCGCACTTGTGCACACGCACATTGAATCTTTAATCTCTGCCCCATTTTTCTGCCTTTCTGGTCCTCTGCCACGACTGCAGCGTTCCCTAGGAGGCAGGTCTTTTCACGGTTTAGCACAATGGGCAAAGAAATCCCAAACACACACACACACACACACACAGAGCTTTGGCCTGGCATCAGGGTACAGCCTCCTATAGCTCTCTGCCCTCAGCTGTAGCCAGCCAATCCCTCCCATGACAGACTCATTCACTTCCTATTCCTCCAGCTCTCCATCCCTCCGCTCCCACCCCTCCACTGCTGGCCCCGCTCACCACAGCAGTGTTACTGGTTCTACTCACCACTACAGTGGCGGTCTCCAAGCCCAGGGAGCCCCAGCTGAGGAAGAGAGCCAGCCAGGCCAGCACGGTCATCCTGTGGGGGGAAAAGCACAAACTCTTCAGCCAAGAGGACACCCTGACCATCAATCCAGTGCTGTATGGTTTGTGTCTAAACATACAAGAGTGTGTGTGTGTGTGTGTGTGTGTGTGTGTGTACTCACAGGATGAGCAGCCAGCGGGCTTGCTTGGCCAGTCCCAACAGGATGAACAGACACACTATCAAGTCCAGCAGCAGCAGCAACACGTACGAAAGCCACCTTTAACAGAGAAAAACATAAAAATCTCACACAACAAATGTCGTCACATCATTGGTTTGTTCACTGTAAAAGTTGAGTGTGCAAGAACATCTTTGTCCTTAGAAGCAGAGGTAAGACAAAACCCAGACTAACTCAAGGTCCAATTACAGCTTTTGTATCACAGCCTTCAAATGCATTCTACAGTTTAAGAAAGTTTTCATGACACTATAATTAATAATTGTTAATATACTCCTGTCACTTTTTCTGCACAATAGAAGCAACTGTGCACAAAACATTTGATTTTTGATGATCATTGATTATGATTATGTTCATTATAGTACAACTGCTGTTATGCTGTTTTTTACCAAAGACGATACTGAAGTGTGGCTGGAAAAAATGCATGAAGAGGCTGCCATTTTAATTTAATTCTATAGTTAATAGTTTTGTGTTTCTGTTGTTTTTTATCAATGATTTTTAGATTGTAGGTATTTGTATATTATGCTTATGTAATCATAGATGTGGATAAGGATAAGAGCAACATACATTTTATGTTTTTATGGATGTATCAATTGAAGCTACAGCCTTCAAATGCTCTATCATTTAGCAGTGTAACACAAGCAGCTGCTGTAAAGTGATTTTTGCAGGAACATCCTGAACATCCTGAGAGATTTGCCCTTCTCAGGTTGTAATTTGAAGGGTTTAAGATGTGCAGCAACGTAGATCTCTATTTCTGTCTTATTCTCTAATCATCTTGTGACCCTTTAGGTTTATCTTGGGTCCCTTGTAAGAAACTAAACAAGTTCCATTCCAACGTCCTCTTTCATCTTATCTGTCACTTCTTTGGGGTGTGCAATATGTAGTGCTCCTCTTTATCAAACTCAAGTTTTTCTCCATGAACTGGGATTAAACTTTCTGTCTGTTTTCCCCCCACTGTTCCCAGAACTAAAACTGCTGAGATGTGTAATGAGATTCTTAAGAGTCTGATAACAACGCTGATTTTGGATATCTCAATTACACTATAACAGTGAGACATTCACTCAGTCTGTGTATCTGGTCTGCCTGGGAAGCTTTAGATTTATTTGCTATATCAGAAAAGGCAGACCCAAGACTCCATGTGGGAGGAGAAGCAGTAAGTCAAAACAAGGCTGAATATTATTTAACCTCCAGATGTTTAAAGGCAGGAATAAATCACATCTTCTGTGTTGGCTGAGTGTGGTTTCTTAATAGGAAGCAGCACTTTGATATTGTTACGAAAATGGAAATTATTTATCAGAGCTGGAATGTAATCATGACTTTTATAATCAGTTGTAATGTGTTCATTATGGGATATAAAAATTCCCATCAACCCAAGATTTTTCCATCGCATTCCCCCAGCAAGCCCAGAAATCTTGACAGACATGCAACTTTTGTGACGGGCTGTCAGGAGAGTTTTCTCAGCCTCCTGGAACACAATGAGCTCAGATGTGGTAATGTTAACGAGCAACCTGTACATGTTCATATTTGTGAGACTAGAAAATATGTGCTGGATCCTATTAAAGTAGGACTGTGGCATGAAAGTATATGGAAACTATTAAATCCTTTTATAAAACAACTAAACCTTTTAATTCCAGTTTCCACTGAATGTCATCAGTGTTAATAAACTGATGCTTCTGCAGAGAAAACTGTAAAAAGCAGTATTTTTTACTATTTTACTTTTGAATAACTGCATTGAAACAGAAAATATGGATTTCCTCTCAGAATTGGAAATTCTACAGAAAGTTTTGTTTACTGCCACTGAGGAGAGGTAAACACTGACAGTGACAGCAGATGGCATTCTGGGAAACAAGAGCAAAACTCTTTTATCTCTTTTTTCAACTCTTAAAGTGACCTCTCATTTTTTAATTCATAAACGTGTCTGTTCCTCCTGGTACTTGTGCAAGATCAAATCATGCTTCATCTGTTTCCAATAAAAAATTGATGATGTAACGACATTCTTATCATTACTGCCAATAAAACAATCTGAAAATTTGTTGCCACTTTCAAAACTCATTGTTAGCAATATTATCTGCTAGTTTCCAATCCAGTGGTTTGTTTTTTGTTTGAAAGTCTAAGGAAATATTGGATTAATGAAGTATTGATTTTCTCTTATTTGAATTTCATTAAAATGTTTGCACACTCAGGTATTTTAGAGGTATATATCTTTGTAATAAATTAGACCTATCAAACAAAGTGATTCCTAAATAGCAACTGAAACAAATTACATTAAATTAAAGCGCATTGTGTCATAGAGAAATGGTCAGGAATCATGGGTAATGTATATAATGTATATATACACATCTCTAAAAAGCAGATGGGAAGGGGAAACATCAAAGCAATACTTACTGTAATTGACTTATTATCATCAAAACAACAACAACAAAAATAATCTAATGTGTATTTGATCTATATTAAACATCTCAACAATCCAAATGGCCACTCTGGACCCCAGACTCACCTGTAATCCTCATTGACCATCAGCGTGTTGGCCGCCCAGCCAGGTGAGAAGGGGTTGGGCATTAAGCTGCTGGTTGGCACCACTGTAGGAGCCACAGAGGGAGGCACCGGGGTCAGAGGTATGATAGACGCCCCAGTACTGCTGTCATTCCCCAGGCCTGCGTCAACACTGGGCCGAGCCAGAGAGATGGAGGAGAGGAGGTTGATCACGTTCTCTGATAACCTGCGGCAGTTCCGTGTCGACACCAGGAAGGGTTTACTGCCGGTAAAGAGCTCCTCCATTGAGGTCAGAGGGCCGGAGACAGACAGCTGCAGCCCAGAAATTGTTTCTGAAATCTGGGGAGGGAGAAAGGAAGAATGTGGAGGGAGTTAAGTGGGAAGGAAACCACAAAGCAGAGATGATGAAGCTCATTGGGCTGTGGTGATCTTAGAGTGGCTGTGTTTTAGAGACAGAGATGATGAGCATCTTGGTGCCTCAGCTTGTTAAAGCATGTCCCCTTATCAAATATTACACAAGTTAAAGCTCAGATATTGTATTTATCACTGCTAGAATGAAGCTGTGGACTTCACTTTGTCTCTTGCTTGCAAACTTAACAATTAAAACCCTTAATGTAATTTACTCTTAAACAAATGACGTCTCAAGGTCTCTTAAGTTGTCTAAGTGAAAGTTGCAATGCAATCAGATGTAAGCACACAGAGATGATAAATAATTTGTCATCTGTCAAATTTAGAATAGACTTTTAAGCTCATTGTGCAAAACTGGTGATTTTTTGTCTTTTTGTGAAGCTTATTATGTTATTTAATATTATTTATCATCCAATATCTTACCTAAACATTACAAGAGCTGATTGATTAAGTCCTGGCCCAGAAAGAATAACATGATTTATTCAGAGTGGTTACATGCACATGCAGTTCAACTCTTTGACTTAATATGCAGAAAGTTTGAAGTCAATAACTTTTGTGGTATTTTTGTTTGGAGTATTTGAAGGTTGCAGGCCAGCACCGTCTGAGAAAATGGACAACTTCATGCAGTCATTTCTCTCTGCCACATTTGAATTCAGCATCCCACTTCTTCACCATGCTGTTAAAATGGGCATCATCCTCTGCTGTTGCTTTTATATCCTAATGGATCTCCTTGGTTTGAGCCCTTGAGATGGAGATGGCATGAAGGTCGACACTGCCCATTCTCTCAGGCAGTGCTGACTTGCAATTTTCAGTTAAACAGTAAAACCATAAAAGTTATTAACTTCAAACTTTCTTTCACAATCACTTAAAGAGTTGAACTTTCCATGCATGTAACGAGAACTACATGACTCACTGTACAGACACCGTTGCTGTTTTACATAAATGTGCGTCACTGCATACAGTCACAGCTACTACCAACACTTAGCTGTGACACACAACTAAACACAAAATATTACACCCTATCTGATAGGCAGTTACCTTGTACAGAAAACTACAAGCACTATCATTATATATATTCTATTTTTCACTGCATTTTCATTGGATTTGGGCTGGGCATTGTACTAAATCCTTATAAAATGATTTCTTTCTTGTTTACCAGCAGCAGAATCTGAGCGTCACAGTCAGAAGAGCTATACGAAAAACAATATCTGTGCATGATATCACATTTTCCTGTGCATATTTACTGACATTTTGAACAACAAATTTCTTTAAATCGTTTGCTTCTTAGTTCAATATTCGTATGTAAAACTAAAATTGATGACACCATCTTTTCTGAGAGGATGGTCCTATATGATTGCACTTGATACTGATATGAGTTCATAAATGTTACATGTCTAAAACAGCCATATTTGCCTTATTTGTGTGTTGAAATAATTGTGGCATGAATTTTGATGGTCTTGTTTATAGCTGAAAAGGTTGCAAATGTCTGCATGTTGTGTGAGTGGGCACGAGGGGCTCCCAAGAGAAAGAAATCACTATGAATGGATGCTCTGTGTCCAGTGTTTTTGCTTTGTGAGAGTCAGGTTTGACACCCTGCTCTAAATTTAGTGAGTGAATGTCATTTTTTTTTTAATATGAAAAGACATAAGCTGAACTTTGTTTTTCCAACTCATCCACAGGTCTTTAGATATGTATTATTCATCACTATCTATTTTACTGTGGATCTCCTGACCTGAATCCTCTACAGTAGGAGGACATTTAGCAGTCTGACACATAAACCACTATCTGACCACGGGAAGATCAATAAAACAGAAGTTTGTATCTGATTTTCCTCTTCTCTCTCTGCAGACAACATGCAAGTATGAACACATCCTCTCTCTCTCTCCCTCTCTCTCTCTCCCTCTCTCTCTCTCTCTCTCACACACACACACACACACACACACACACACACACACAAACACACACACAGTATCTGATTTAATTCAGGACAGGAT
>JAPZDY010000025.1:10284306-10298916 GCA_029783645.1 Ctenochaetus hawaiiensis
TCTCTCTCTCTCTCTCTCTCTCTCTCACACACACACACACACACACACACACACACACACACACAAACACACACACAAACACACACATAACATCACGCAGGGTGGATATTCTGCATGACAGTTTACTTGCGGAGAGCAGCACTCACCAGCAGATCGATGGAAGCTAGCGTATAATTGGCTGTGAGAAGAGACGAGGTCAACTGATACATCCCATCATTAGCCTCGCTGTTGCCATAGAAACCGATGCCTATGGCAACACTGCAAAGGAGGAGAAAAAAAGCAGACATGAAAACATTGTGGGAGGGTGTATACATGAGTGAGGGGGGGATAGCAGAACAGATAGCAGAGGCATAACTGTAATGTTTAATTCAGTGTGTATGTACATTTTAAATGAATGTGACACAAGGAGATAGAGCTGGAGAAGATGGGATGTGTGTGCTCTGGATGAGCATACCAGCAGTGGAGCGCAGGGGAAGGAATAAACAGATGATGGAGGGAAAAAAAAGCTGACTCTTAGCACTCAATAGTTAAGCTCCAGCAAGGAAAATATTCGAAATGTTAAACATAGCGACATGTTTACACATCTTTCCTTTATTCAAATATTCAGATTAAGGCTCGGGCCAGATGTTCATCAAATCCCCTCAAACCCGAGAGGAATGGTATGACCCAATCTCCCACAAAGTATGTGACCCAGATTAGAAAGCAAGGGGAAAAGGAGGAATGTGTGTCTGCGTCTGTGTGTGCTTTGCATTTCAAGCTGCCAAATGTGAACGCCGTAATGCGGCTGCATTTCAAATGACTGTTTCTGTGACCAAAGGCTACCATCTGGAGAAAAGGGTGTCACATGAAATATTTTCAAGAGGTAAACTGCAGCATTATTTTTTCATCCAGTCTGCCACAGAAAGCTCTTGCATCCAGCATCAGCGAAGGAGTCGACTACGTTACATTACATTATGGTCCATGAGGGGGAGACATGAACCAGCATCAACCTACAGTCTCTATATGATGACATCATTATGACAGCCAAAATCAGATCTCCAGTACATTATGTTCTGTGATATAGCAAAACAGTCTCAGAGCATATAAATGTGCGGGGAGTGGACTGGAATATAATAACAAGCACAGCTGAAGCATTAAATTGTGCCATAATTTCATTACAGCACACAGCTGGGTCTGTAGCTTCAGATTTAGGAGACAGCTGAGCTTCTCTTCAGTGACTCGTGCTGTACGAGAGTGCACTGGACAGACGTCAAGTAGCATTTCTGTATAATGTACAGCCGAGACAACGTGCTGACCTGATGACGGCATGGTCACAAGATCTGAAGGGAACACCGATGGGTAAATGTGTGTGCTGGAGGTGGGCGAGCTGAAATCATCCACACACACACACACACACACACACACACACACACATTGCTGTCATGGGCCTGTGGTCAGTAAACAGCAATATAACATGACCATCAGCTGTCATCCCGGCCTTTTTTTCCTCCCCAGTGACAGTGACAGTGGTGACTGTGTGAGAGACTAAGAAGCACATGACGATGAAGAGGGTGACAGCGTGTGATTCACAGCCTGGTTGCTGTTTCTCCTAAAAGGCAATGGTGTGAAGTAATTAAGTACTTTTTGCATAAGCACTGCTCTGTAAATTTTGAGGTACTTGTACTTTATCTAAGTATTTCTAGCTTCCTCAGCCTTTCAACTCTGCTACATTCCAGAGGGAAATATTATACTTCTTACTGCTTTTATGTCAAAGACAAAACCATTGTGGCCACTTTTCAGATTCTATTTAAATATAAAATGAGGTTATGAATCAAAAAGTAATTTTGTTGTTAAATCCCTCAGATGGCTTGGATCATTTTAAAGCTCATTATGAAGAAAAGTTCAACATTTTGGGATATAAACATATTCACTTTGTTGCAGAGAGTTAGATAAAAAGATTGATACCACACCCAAAAACACTTCCTCAAATTATAAAGCTACAAGCAGCAGTGGGTTAGCTTAGCTTAGCATAAAGACTGTGAACAGGATCAATTAGCTAGCTGGATTCTTTCTTAAGATAAGAGAATAAAAACATGTGCATTAGAGAGCAGGCTGGTTTTGTCACCATCTGGCAGAGACAGGCTGGCTGTTTTCGCACTGTTTTTAGTCTTTATGCTAAGCTAAGCTAAGCTAACCATTAGCTGGCTCCAACCACAGTGCAGAAATGAGTCATATTTGTCTTTTAATTTAACATTCTGCAAGAAAGCAAAGCATTTTTTCCACTGTGGTCTTGTCTTATTGTTTCTCTGAGGTTTCTGTCCTCCTGTGCCTCTTCCCAGCCTGTTTTTCCTTAAACATCTTTCCTCCACACCTACATCTCTCCTGCTAGCTCAGCCTGTTGCCTGCCTATTTTCCATAGAAAACCATCTCGTTTAATGTTAGATCATCTCACTCCCTTCACCTGAGCTTCTCTACCTGCTTCTAATTGCCTCATCACTTCAATTTGCATTTAAGCCCAGCTTTTTAGTTCAGTCTTTATCAAGTTGTTTGTTGTCCGGACTTAACTTGTAAATACTCTTTATATTAGATGCATTAGCCGCAACTTATGGATTGATGCATCCATATAAATAAATTAGTAATGAGTTGTGGGGCAGGTACTTAGCTCTTTCCTCTAGAAGTATCAATGCTATAAAATTAAAGTTCTGTACTCACTCAGCAAAGTGTTATCTGTATTATATTATTGTGTTATGATAAATGAACCTTTTTTTCCCCAAATGCATTCATGTCATTTATGTAACTAGTTAAGATTTCTATTTGAAATCTATTTGATTGTAAATAAGCCCATCAAATATTTTGTGCGTAAAATCAAAATCTATAAAGTAACTAATACTTTGTTACTAGCATTTATTAACATATCTTAACTTTTTGGATAAACTTCTTTACTCCTACTTTAGTAAATACAGGAGTTTTATTACAGCGTTGCATCGGTACTTTTACTTAAGTTAAGTCTTATACCTCTTCACTCACTGATAAATGTTAACTTGTGTGAGTTGCATAAATGAATAAAAGCTCTGTAGGTGATATTGACGTCTGCATCCTCCTCACCAGCACAGCGTGACAGCAGCCACCGCCACCCACGTGACGCAGCAGATGCCCCGCCCCTTCTTCCCAATGTATCCATGACCTGTGCTGGCATCTTCATCCTCCTCCTCCTCCTCTGATCCCTCGCTCCGGTCACCACGGTGACAGCAGCAGTAGTGTATGAGGAAGGAGAGAACCACCA
Source organism: Ctenochaetus hawaiiensis (assembly GCA_029783645.1). Lineage (NCBI taxonomy): Eukaryota > Metazoa > Chordata > Actinopteri > Acanthuriformes > Acanthuridae > Ctenochaetus > Ctenochaetus hawaiiensis. The sequence continues at coordinate 10,287,569 of JAPZDY010000025.1, forward strand.
AGAGGGAGATAACGAGAGCGATGGCTGATAAACTGGACAAAACCAGCAGAGTCTGAGAGGAGGAAAAAAATATCAGCAAATGAGTCAGTGAATGTGAGAAATGCCACTTTAATTCCATTTTTACAAGTGGAGAAGAGCAATTTGAGAGGGTAAAATACCAACTAATCCTGCTAAATTCTATAGCTTGTCATATTGTTCCGCCCCCATTAGCAGCAGGAGATGGTGATTAAAAAGGTTAGAGTATGAACTGTGTGTTTCAAAGAGGAAAGGAAAAATCATAAAACAAATTCACATTACATGCAAACATACATTCACAAAGTTATGAATTTAATAAAAAAAACAATTGGAGATGATTCTTGATGGTCTATGCTTTTCCAAAGGCTTTAACCCATCAATCCCTGATCTGTAGCCACATCAATCAAAATATTAACGTCACTAAGCCATATCAGACTTTGATCAGGCTCTGTGTCATAAAGTCAACATTACTGAAATGCGCCGCAGTGCATATCTACAGTATTATACTTCATCCATCTGCCCGTCTGTCACTCCCCGTTTCTCCACCTTCCCTCTGTCTCACCTCCTGTTCTCTGAAACCCCTCCCCATCGCCCCACTCCCACATCCCTCTTTCCCCACGCTCTCACACTCTTTCTCTCCCCCACTCTCCCCTCTCTTTCTTTCTATCCACACCACTGAATCTCTATTAATAATCTGTGACCTACTTAAATACATTCACTGCCTCTCTGTCTCTCTCTCTCATACTCCCATCTCTCTCTCTCTCTCTGCCCAGTCTTCTGTTCACCAACCTCCTCGCATTACTCATTCCCTCTCTCATTCTCTCTCTCGGAGCACTTTCAGTCTCTTTTGTCTTTCTGTTCTGCAGGATAATTTGCGCCCCCCCCCCCTTTCTCTTTGTACCACAGAGAAGTCACAAACATGCACTGTGAGACACTGCTAGCTGAAGTGTTTTTTGCATGAGTGTTGGAGGAGAGGGATGAAACCTTTGCATGTTGCAGCAGCAGAGGCTGCACAGTTCAGGAGCGTGCAGACAAGAGCAGCTGTGGAAACCTGCTAGAGGACTCGCACCATGTTGAATCTCATTCACTGGAGCAAAATCATGTAAAATATCTCCACTTTGCATGCACAGAGGCAGAGGTATAAGTGACGGTAAAAAGAGCATTTAAGCATCTAAAGCAAGGTAGAAAAATTAAATAGAGCTAAGAGGCTCTTCAATGGCCTGGTGCAATCTTCCTGACAATAATTAGGTCAATGAATTGGCATGAAAATGTGCTTTAAAGGACTGTAAATGTAGCTCTACTAATTGCTGTTACATTCAGGGATATAAGGAGCAATTTATAGTGTGATGCAGAGCAATTCACCCATCATCCTGTTACTTAAATATAGTACATTATACCTGTTCATTCATAGCGCCAAATGGCTCAACAGGGCTGTAATTATTATGCAATGTGGCCCCTCGGATTGGACAGTTACAGTACAGCATGTGGTAACACTGTGTTATGAGCGGCTGCAGCAGGTGTCTGTTACCTGCTGGTACTCCCAGCTGTCAGGGGCAAAAATGTTGTCCTTCATCTGCATGCTGAGGTCCAGCCGGGGGAGGGCGTGACACACTCTCACCCACAGCGAAGGGGCATAGCTGGGCACCGTTGTCATGGCAGCCATTTTCTACTGCCACTGGTCCCCTCCTCCACCCTACAGGAGGCAGGAAAGAGGGGTCAGAGCAACCAGGATGTGAAGTACGAGCAAGGGGGAGGGCAGGGAGGGAGGAGGGTAAGGAGGGGTGAAGGATTTCCTGAGTCCGTGGTCGAGCTGAGAGGTCACTGCAAGTTCTACGACCACTGTGTCCCCTCGTCCATCCTGGCAGAGGGAAGACGATTTATGACCAGTGATCAGCTGAGCAAAGTCAGGGTCAAATTGTCAGCCATAGTTACTCTTGAGATTATAAATCAGTGCACACACATCATTTACAGCAGAGGCTGGAGTGTGCCGCTCTATTTTTTGCTTTACATCTGACATTTCAGGTTTGGCTTCTCTGATCTTTGTTCAGTTCTTCACATAACATCAGCTAAAGAGTACTAAGACTGTGTGAATATTACTAACTTGTTACATGCATCAAGATTTTTTTAAAATCATTTTATAATGTGTCAGTCTTAACTTCAATACTTAATACCTAATACTTCAGAAAAAAAGCTGCTCTCCTTATTGATTATGTGACAGTTTAGAGCTCAGATGATTAACAGGAAATTAATTGATATCCAAAGTCGCTTACGTCAAGAAAAATGAAATATTTTGCATGTTGGAGCACATCAAAGATTTTCAGATTTTCCTTTGCTTTGTATTATTTTAAGTTGATTACCTTTGGGTTTAACACTGTTGGTTTGACAAAAATAAAATAATTCAGTGTGTAACCTTGGGTGCTGGAAACTTTTAATGACATTTTTTTCACTATTTTATACAACTGCAAACCACAAACAGTCAAAGAATTAAGGAAATTATTAACATATTAAATGACAGCAAAAAAATATATATAGGATAAATATATAGTTGCAGCCAAAGAAGTTCTTTTCATAAAAACAGAGATACTTCATGACTAAATATAACAACTGTTTATTTTTAACATAAAGGGGTTTATGTTGGGAGCAGCATGGATTATGTAGGGGATATATTGGCTCTCTGAAGAAGTCTTTTGGCAGTTCAACACTGTATGAGGCACCAGGAAGACAATTATACAATGAATGATATATATGACTCCATTATCAACCACTGTTTAGTGTGCAGCATCTCTTACTAAAGCTGGACAAGGGGGAGAAAGAAGGGTAAATACAAAGGGCAAATCCAGTTAGCCAAAACATACACTGGAATCCTCATGACGATGACAGAGCAGAGAAGAAACAGAGGGAGAGACAAGAGCTTGGTAGACTTCTGATACCGGCTGCCCAGATTAAGAGACCATCAGAGCTTTACTGTCTAAGAAAGGAGCGTTTTAAGACAGCTCACAGAGAGAAAGAACCATTGACGACAACGGCGCTGATGCTTCAATACAAAGAGTTATACAGCACAGCTCAATGCTGATTTTACAGACAGATACAATTCTGCATTGAAGTCCCGCAGGATCCAATAATGTCAGAAAGTCTCTGAATTAAAGGCTTATGTTGGATTTTTATTATCTTTGAACACAGCTGTTATGTATTCATACAACTTTCAAACAGCACATTATTCTACACTGCTGAGGGGTTTTACTGTTCCCCCATTGATTCACGCTCACAATCAATTGCACAGAATTGTGTTGAACGCTGGGGTAACGATAAAAGTTTAGATTTCGCCACATGTCGCATTCAGTGCCAGACAATTTTCCCGTTCAGATTCGGGGCGGTTATGGTCCAGAACAAGTTAACAGCACGCCCGCAGGCCAGACAGAGCTGCTCTAAGCCCATTACAATAAGTCTGTTCACCTTAATGGTTCCAGCAGCCCAACTGTCACAAATCGAATCATTGCCAACAGTCCATTTCCCTTATTAAAACTGTGCTGAACATGATGGTTCACATGCTGTGGGAGCTGCATGCATGCACCACACACGAGCAGTGTAAACATGCTGTGTGATCTGATGTATTAATGAATTCCTTTATGATCATTTACCTTCAGTGAAATTATTCAACTTCATGTCTTATTGGCAGGTTTTTAAGGTACATTTATCAAACTTTGGAGAGAATAGAAGAGTTTTTTTAGAGGTGTAATAATTAAGTAAGAGAATGACTCCATAATCAAAGGAAACTCAGTCTACCTGTTGTGATCATCTCCCCAATAAAGTGGGTCAACACAAAGTAGCATGTCCTTTGATGGATGACAACACTGTACTAATGAAAATATTCCCTGTGACGCAAGAAGTGATGTAAGCAGAAAACACCATAAAACCCATTATCAAACAATCAGAAAAAAAGGATAAAGATGAATCTCCAGCCCTGACAGCAAGTTATCTGTCTTACTGTTGTTTCAGACAGACATCAGGTCAAAGGTCAGCTGGGATTTGTCCTGCAACCCAAAAAGTTATTTGGGCAACCCACTGAGAAGTGAAGGGGTGGGTCCAGGAGTCCAGGAGCAGTGGTTACACAGCGGTTGTCACAGATAAGAGGCCTCAAGTTGACGTGATGTCTCCTGCCAGCTTGTTATCATGCCTCTTACCATTGCATAACTAAAGCCCAAATAAATGTGATTTTTGAGCTCAGTCGGCGGGGAGAGTGGAAGGAGAAACGGGAGAGACGAGGAGAGAGATGGCACCAAATCTCACCCAACCGCGAGCTCTTAAGAAAAACAACACAAAACATAACAGAGGTATGATTCTGCTGCAGTTCGTCTGCACGGAGCTCAGATGACATGGAGTATGAAATCGCTTGCATGACGTGAGACTCCATGATGTCTGAATGTAAAGAAAAGGGCCATTTTGTGAGGCAGCTAATGAGAGCAAGGCTGAAGCATCTCTGTCAGCTGGATTTAGGATCATCTCTGGCACAGGAAACTCATCTCCACCTTCATCTTTTTTTACAACAGTACAACTCTCTTGATAAGAGGATGTAATTAGCGCAGTTCTCTTCTCTCTGTAATAATGCACATGTCCAATTTGCCTCATAAAATTTATTTGGATTCACATTACAGCCCGAGCAGTCGTCTAACACCCTCTTAACAACAACCTTAATGACTGTAATTTATGGGAAAGCTTTACAGCCTCATGACACACTACATCAGCCAGGAGAAATTAATTCACAGCTTTGTGAAGTTACCTCCATCTATCCCAAGAGGCCAAGGGGAAAAGACGAATAATCTCAATTAAAATTCAATTTTCACTTTACATTCATCTGCAAAATTAATGCCCAGTTCCAACAATGAACTTCTAAAGTGAGTGCAGCTGACCGAAGGTAAGTGAGTGCAGCTCATAGCCAGTAAGTCAGAGCAAATCAGTGCTCTGATGTGTGCAAGAGTCCAGCATGACAAGTTGATGGTGACAAAATGCTTCCACACTACTGACCGTATTGACGAACCCCTGGAGAACAAAATGTCATATCATCTTGCAGATTAAACAAATTGTCCAAATGCATTTTCAGCAAAAACTGAGACGGATGAAACTGTGGCTGGGTGGCAAATAATTGCATGCAATCAAACAATTACAGCATCATCTGATAATTGATTTATTCTGGAAAATGTCCACTTAAGAGGATCCATCCATCAAGTGTAATAGGTGAAAAGATAAGCATGAATCCATTTTGGCAATGTGGTGTGATGGTTTCATGAACATCCATTAAGCATATTTAAAAAGATAAGCATGACTCAAAATCAGCATCATATCATGATGAAGTGTAATGTGCATTTATATTATATTTCACTTGGCTGGTGATTAATCTCTGCAACCACATCAACTATTAAGCCATCATGGAAAGGAGAGAGATGAGTCTCTTACCTCTGTCGGTAGCGTTGGGAGGTTTCTCTCTCCTTCTGTGTCTTCTCTTAGCCGGTGTCCGTAAAATATTTACCCACTCAAAGAGGTATACTGCCAGCCTTCAACGCTTGATGCTCTTGAAAAAACATCATCCTGAAAAAATGGCTTGAAGACATGCCAAAAATATGTCAAAAAATGGAGGGAAAAGGAGGAGGGGGAAGCCAATGTAATCTTTCAGTTATTGAAATATTAAATAGCCAATAATTGTATGGTTGTCTGGTGACAGTGGAGAGGTGCTTGTGTTGATGGATGGGAGAGGAGCTCTCAGCGAGAGCGAGTGAGTGAGAGAGACAGAGAGAGAAAGAGAGAGAGAGAGAGAAAGAGAGAGAGAGTGGGAGAGAGAGAGAGGGGGATTAAGATTGAGGAGACACCCCTAAGGGACCCTTTATCTTTGCATTGTAGCCAGTCGTAGCTTAACACCCAAGCGACTTCACAACATGGCAGAAACACGATATTGCCCAAAGATAATTAATCTGTTAAAGGAGATTAGCGGGGGTCGGAACTCTCCTCACTTCATACTGAGATACCAGAGGCACACTCCTAATGCCGACCCCCACCTACATCCATGCATACTCCCTAAAACCTAACCAATCTCTGTTCAGACTACCACACTGAACCCTGACAAGATTACTGAGAGGAAGAGGAGAAATGCTGCCAGCCTGAGTGCCCTAAATTAGAGTGAAAGAGATGTTTTTCAAAAAAAAAAAGCACTCACATGTTGGATGCAAAAAACAGTAAACTCCTGCCTTGTGACAGCTCTGCAAGGCTGCGACGTGTCGAGGGCTGATGTGAGGTGGAGATGCACATAAAATTGGAGTAAGAGAAGCATATAAGCACACATAGATGAATAAGGGGAGGGGGAGATGCAGGGAAAGGCAACATAAAATACTGAGGAGGGGGGAAAAAAAGTGGGTTCCCAGGGAGTGATGCTGAGAGAAAGAGGAGGGAGGGAGAGAGATGGAGTGAACAGTGAATAGAGAGAAGGGGGAAAGCGGCATGCAATGGATTTTTTAGACAGAATCAGTGGAGGCTGCAGAACAGCATCAACACTGATTCAGTGACAAGGAGGTTGGAGGAGAACATGCAACAACACGATGGGAGTGATGAGAGGACACTGATGGAGATGCTGCTGTATGGGTGCTTTGGCTGAGGAAACGCAAATGGGAGACATAATGTTGAAACACAGCAAGAAAGAGTGGAAAAGAGTATGGTGTTTGTCTGCCATTGGTGACAGGGGGGCAGAAGCGAGTGAGCAAAGAGGGAGGGGGCGGCGTTAGTTTTTCTGTGTCACTGAAAAGAGAGTGGGGGAAGGGAGGCAGGGAGATAATGCGAGCGAGGGAGCAAACACAGAGCCACAGAGCATACTCACTGACTCATATAGCCTATATAGTATTGTAGTGTGTGTGTGTGTGTGTGTGTGTGTGTGACAAAAAAATTCTATTATGTATGCAAGAGTTGTTCGAGGAGCATTTACGCAGCCTCCATGTGTCTGTATGTTGAACCACAGCAACAGTACCGCATCCAGGCCATCCATCACTGCACGGAAAAAATACCACCACTCACAGGATTTGAAATAACAAATTCCATATTTAATGTGTTTGACAATCTAGTACTTATTATTTATTACGTAAGCTCACAAAGTCACTGTTCTTGTGGTACACAGTCCGTACAGTACTAAACAGATTGTATAAATTGTTTAAATATGAGCTGCAGAACACAACCACTTGTCAGTTTATGGTTGTATGGTAAACAGTCTTTTCCTCTCATAGACAATTTATGTCTTGTACAAACCCCAATGCGGTTGCAAAACAGTATGTATCGAAGTAAAGCACTCCCAAAGTTGGTCCTGAATACCTTATTTGACTCACTCAGTTAATAAAAGAGAGAAATTCAATATTCTACTTAGGCATTTTATATTTTAAGACAGTGGGTATTTACTCTGCTTGTGTGCTGCTGTAATTACTTAAAGCTGAAGAAAAAACAACTTCCCTGTGACTCCTACAAAAGCAGAAAACAAAATTATGCACCTTTGTCAGCTAAAGTTCACACCGACAGTTCCACATGACTTTTACAAATAATGTAATAGTGCAATAAAACAATTCTGATCATTTTCTTAATTAAATAATAATTTTCCTTTGCAACATTTTTTTAAATTTGTGAGAAAAAAAGACGACAGAATGTCCTTAAGTCTAAGGTGACATCCTGACCTTATAATATAATGTAGGTCCTTTTATTAATCATATCTTAATATAAAGTGCAGTGGAACCATTGTAAACAACTAAAAACAGTGTGTTTGTGGTTGTGCTGTAGGCCTGCATCAAACTGAATGATAGTCACTTTAGACCTTTCAATTAAAATGTCACACTATTATATATTAAAATGCATTTTATCTGAAATAACTTAAAAACAGAAAAACACTGGCATCAAGTGTGGTTGTTGAGGCCACACTGCTAGTCCAAGTGTAAGAGGTAAGGCACCCAGGCGTCTCTCAGTTATTTACATACATTATATCTAGTGTTTGCATGTGAAAATGTCACACTCTTTAATCATCGAAGAGTTACTGTGCACACAGTCTCATAGAAACCGTCTACTTTAGACATACCCATGGAGCAAAGATGTAGTGTGTTAATCGGCAGACGGCCGAAGTTTAAACCCTTCCCCACCTTCATGTCACCCACACCTTCAAAAATCCGCTCCCCATCCTTGTCCTCCACCTTAGCCAGTGTGAGGTGGTAGCGTGGGTTGTAGGAGTCTCTGTGTAGCAAACCCTTCTGCCTGTAGGCCTCCTGCAGGCCACTGTTGAGCTGCTGGAGCTGAAGCTGCGGCTGGGGGCTCAGGAACAGCACCTTCCCGTTAAAATGCTTCAGCTTCACAGGGAAGGTCAGAGCCACCGGGGGGTTACGATCCAAATAAACAAACTGTTTGAGGATCTCCACAGCAGCGGCTACCTCAGCTGGGCCGGGCAGCACCAGGAGGCACATGGTGACATGGAGACTGGAGGAGGTCTGCCAGTGTGGGGCAGAGGACGGCAGGAGGGAGATGATCTCCTCCTTCAGCAGCTGGAAGCAGGAGAGGATAGCAGGAGTGTTGGCCCTGAACGTGATGAAGTGTGTGGGTCGTTTCTTGGGCGGGCGGCCACCAGGTTTCTCCTCCCTCTGCTCCAGAGGTGTAAGACTCTGGCTGATGTTCAGGGCTCCAAGATAACTCTGTATATAACAGAGAAGACAAGTCATGACAGTCTTTACTTATACGTTGCCAAATTACAACATCATTTTAATAGAGCAGGTTGAGACAATACTGTAATTTACAGAAACCCAGCAACTGCCAACAGATAACTTGTATCATTAAGTTAGAAGTAGACCATAACAGCAGAAGAAAAAGGACACTCGGGTGAGTTGCACTGCACTTACTGAAGCATCTTCATTGCCTTCCCAGCTTTCCTGCCATTCTTCCGAAGGCTCTTCCTCAGCCTCCGTTTTTACACTTCCTCCCTCTTCTTGGCATGAGGACATTTGGTCTGTTGAAGCCTGAGGTCTGAATGCAAAGCGAGTGAGTAAAATGAATTAAGAGGCAGGAGTTTATCTCACAAAGTTCCTTCCAAGTCACACAACATACAATTTCTTAAATGTAAAATGTCTTAAGGGCAGTGAGAGAGAAAACACACTTTCCATGCTCTAATTTTGTGTTCTTGTATTAATTGCTCCGTTACCTGTTGATATATACTTATTTATGTGCATTATTACATCCAAACCCCTCTCTTCTCCTGTAAAATATTATAGTATTTTTGGAGCTCTATATTAACTGTAATGGCATGTTAAGTCAATACACACAAATCAATCAAATGAGAGGATCTGATTTAAGTTTCTCTCCTACTCTCCTCTCAACCATCTTCTGTTTAGGTTTGCGACTAATGTTTATTTTCATTGCTAATTCATGTACTCACTTTTTTTTCCACAAATATGAGAAAACTGTGAAAAATGCCTCAAAAAAACATTTCAAAAACCAAAGATATTCAGGTCACTTTCATTTACCACAAAGACATGCATCAAATCCTCAAATTTAAAGAGGCCACATTTGGCTTTTTTGCTTTAAAATGAATGGAACTACTTATCATTCTAGAAATTGCTGCTGAACAGGCTAATATAGAACATAAAGATGCAATTTTTCTTTTATATTTCCTTCTTCCACCAGTCAACTCAGGATTTGTTATTTGTTCTCAGTTTCATCTGAAGGAGGAACATGAACAGCGCACCTAGTTCCAGCCTCCTCCGTATCGCTTGCTCCTCGTGACTCCTGTTGTTCCTGAGAAGTGTTTCCTCCACACTTGGGCGCTGGTTGTTTTGAGTCTGGGCTGTGAACATTCATCTCACTTGCCTTCCCTTCCTCCAGATGTGTGTTCTCGATATGAGTACACTCGTCTGTTTCACTCTCTTCCTGCCCACGGACAGCAGATGGCTGCTCCTCTGTTGTTTTAAGGTCTTGTTGTTGCTCTTGGTCCTCTGTGTTTACTCCTTGTGAAAGTAAATATTATATTTGGTGAGTGAAAACTCTGTAGAGCCTACTGACTTTTTTGTACATTTTCTGTATGTAAGGTGGGGTAGCAATAAAGGTTCCTCTCTTACCCTTTGCTTCCTCTTCCCCTCCAAAGGGGGGAGCCAGAGATTGACCAGTAGAGCCAAACACCCTGTCAGTTCTGCTGTGGCGGTCCCAGACGCGGTGCCCTCTGTAGGTGAAGTACTGGATCCTGTGTCGGGGCAGGGCCAGCTCAGTGGTGTAATCACAGTCACAGGGGTTGGCGTCCCAATTGAAGTCAACAAAGGGACGCTCCAGCACACCAAGGAAGCGATCCACATACCCCACTACGAACTCTGAAGCCTCCACTGATGGGTCCCACAGGATCCGAGAGATAACGTCATCTGCCGTGCGCATGCGAGGCTTTTTGTTCACCTCTGCAGGGGAGCGAGATATGAAAAAGTGTTAGATTACTGTAGACCAACTGGCCTCCTAAGAGTATGTTATCATTATCGGATGTAATGATAAACAAGCTAAATTTGGAGTGACCTTTTGCCTCGTGTTTTGGCTTTGTTGCTTTATTCACTTTTTTCTTGTGTTTGTCCATCTTTTCTGGATCCTGTTTGTCATCCTTGTCAGGAGATGCAGCCTCTGAATCATGTATCAACGGGTCACTAACAAACAAGAGCAAGAGTGAAAAAAACATGCAAAATATGATTATGAAACATGGCAAAAATGATCATCTTTAATAACATTTGACACAGTCTCATGCAGCATGTCTAAACTCTGTGTAACACCCATGTTTAGTCATGGCTAAGTATCAGTCACTGTCTGATGTCGAGGTTGTCGCAGTTACTAAAAATAAATGACAGTCTTACTAGGAAATTAAAATTCATCCTTGCTATTGAGTTTGATGAACAAAATAAGGTGAACAGACCTGTGAGACAAACGACATCTTTGGCCAAAATGACACTTTCCCATCAGGAAAAACTGGCACACCTCAGTTCCATCCTCATCGTGTTCTGCTGACTCTGTCAATGAAAGAGAGAAACAAAGAGAGTTTGAATGAGACTAACAGGTAGTTAAACTTTAATGAAAGGACACAATAAAAGTGAGTAGGCTCTCAGAATGGACTCCGCACCTGAATTAATTAAAGAGACACAACAACGGCTGTTTACATGGTCAATCAACAGGATATGAAATATTTTGGGACACCTGCCCCATAATTCTGTGCTAATATGTTGACCATCTCCTCCAGGTATGAGTACAAAGTTCATGAAGTGAAACACCCACAATCATTATCACCTGACTGCCTGACTCTGTCCAGAATC
>JAPZDY010000025.1:10299016-10317894 GCA_029783645.1 Ctenochaetus hawaiiensis
CCAGGTATGAGTACAAAGTTCATGAAGTGAAACACCCACAATCATTATCACCTGACTGCCTGACTCTGTCCAGAATCCGTCAGACAGTGAGAGTCTGAAGGAAGAAAATACAGGTACAAAGGAAGATGCACCCTGACAGTTAATAACAATTTTAAACTGAAAATACCTACAACAATGTGGCAGGATGTTCTTAGATTAGTGTTGATAATTTAATTAAAGGTTCTATATGACATTTACAGCCACTGGGTGTCTCACTAGAGCACCAGCACTCATACCAAAACAAATGGGAGTGTGGCCACACCACGCCTCTAACCAGAAACAGACATTACATCGCTCACCAGACTCCTTCTACAAAAACAATAATTTAACCATGGAGATCACTGGAAAACACACTTTTTTCTAACTCAACAGACATAAATTCAAAAACACCACAACTGTCTTGGTTAGTCTTCCCACTGTTTCAACACTTACCAATTTGGTCTTACTCAAAATAAACTCTTAATTTGCTGAGTTGGATGTAAACATACTCTGGCTCTGCACACTTTTTTACCCTTTTACATAGTAAAGTATTTAGTTTGGTAAAGAGCTATTATTCAATCTGCCAAGTGCCCGAATCCATGTAATGTAATTATTAACCTGCTAGTTCAGATTACAACACACAGAGTGTGTTGTTCTGTGCTCGGGAAGCTATTACTCCACTATATATTTACATAGCAAACAATTGTTCCCTGCTTTATTAATGCTCAGTCTCATACAGAGAACCACTGAGAAAGCAGCCTTAATTTATACATATATTAGTACACAATAGTAAGTAAGATGCATACTTAGAGTCGGTGATGTAGGAGAAGTAAATGTTGTTTATCTTGGCTGCTACATGCTTTTTTAATACATATTTGTTTTGAGTTTCCATATAAGCGTCCATGTCAATAAGATATGTTTGTGTGTCCCTGGAGAAAGATTCATGGTAAATGTACAGACATTAGGAAATATGGTCCCTAATTGTTCGTCCTTAGGGTGTCAGACAACAAATCTAAATTATATCAAGGTATATATAGCATGGTAAAAAAAAGAAATCATCAAAAGAAAATTGAACCTTCTCTTAAAAGATTATTAATAGGCACATTTGAGAACCATAATATGCTGGTGCATTAATTGATTCCTAATGGAAACCATTAATGGAAAACTATTTTCCATTCCCATTAACAGCTGACAGCAACCCTGAACACTACATTAATATTACTTAATACCTATTCATAAAAGATATCCTTACTATAACAAACAATTCCAACAGAATATAAATTAAAGGAAGGTACTGCAGTCTCTACATGGTGCACATTTGATACAGTCATTACTCCTCATATGATAACTGCCCTCCTCTTAAACACTTCTGGAGAGGGGTACATATTGCAGATATTTTCAGAGGCCATTGGCCCCTCAAGTACATTTTTAAATAACTAAGTGATACTTTTTATTTTTTACTTTTGATGTTGATCAGGATTTCTGCTTACCAAGTTTGGTTTTGCGCTGCTATGATGTCCAATGTTCCTGTTTATTGTGTTTTTTGCGTATGTTTGTGTTCTGCCAACTGCAGATTTACCCTTGAGGGACAATAAAGCTCTGAACTGGACTGAACTGAACTGGACTGAACTGAGTGAGATCATATTTTTAGGACTTGAACCTCAAGAAAAGCTGAGAAGAGACAAACATTTACTCTACATATTGATAGCAAATTTGCTCTTATGAGGAAAGGGTTATTGAAGAAGAGTCCAGCTTTAGATGCATGGATGAACATTACAATAGAGATTTACAAAACAGGGAAGATATTATTGAGCATATATTAACAATGAATTGTGATTATGTTTGTCAAGCTGGGAAAACTACGTTAACTATGAAACACTTACTTGTACAAATCTGTGATTATCTGACAGAGAAGAGGGTCCAATGAAAACAGCTCTCTTGTTTAACACCGTTTACATTGTTTTTGCTTTCATTTTCCCTGATGTTTCATAAAAGTTTGTCACAAATCTCAAAATGAGATATTTCAGACAAACATATGGATGATGGAAGCATATAATGTTTAAAACTTCACTCAAAAAGCAAATTTCAGATCATTTCCCAAGACTCCCTCTGATCCTTATCTTATGCGGGTCTGACTATTCCAATGATATTTTCAGATGAGTGATGAGTGATAAACCCTGAAAGAAGACTGGCAGTGGAAAATATGTGTATAACACTGAATTTCCTCTCCTATAAACATCCGATGAGTATAAATGATGCAACAGGTGGTAATGACTCGACCCAGAGGACCGAAATGTCAGCCAAGAAGTTCGGATGTGGCTGCCTGTAACCTCCAACACATACCACACACCCTGCAATTCTATTTCCAGATAGGAGCACTGGATATGACTCATGGTCCAAATCTTTTAATTATTAGCTGTCTTCCACCCCACTGAGAAAGTGCTGGTTGAAACAGGTTGCTCAGGTCATGGGACCAAATGACCTAACTTTTGATCTTTTTACCTGCTTCCAAACATGAGATTTCACTGACTGGAAGTGACCAATAATTAACTTCGGCAATAAGTTCTTTTGCCTTGGAAATGTCTGACTGAACTCAGTGAGGCAAGTGGGAGTAGATTCAGACTTCTCTCATACTGGAGATCAGGGCCAATACCTAAGGCTTGACTCATCTCCTGACTCCTGACACACTTTCAGCAGGGGGATCTGGTATGAGGCAAACATGTTGGCAGTCACTACATTCATTCACCCATTCATTCAGCTCTCCTCTTTCAAGAAAAGGGGGCATCGGGGACATGATAACACAAACAAGACTTTACCAGAACTTAAGTTGCTCACACTAACAAGGAAGTGTATTCTAGACTGAGGAATGTGATCTCAGGGTTGAATACTCAGAAAGGATTTAGACTAATTTCAGTTATATTAGTTACTGGAAAGTCTACAGTGTTGACAGGAATCTCAAACATTGTTAGTAGCGCTTGGAAATCTGTTTTGAAGCAAGCAGATGTTGTTTATCAGTGTGTGTGAGAGTGATCAGGTTGATTTACCTGCTGCGGCTTTAAATGTGACCTTTCCACTGTTAGGCTCAACAGGGGCCGCTGCCCCTGGGCGGGCTGAGTCTTCCAGGAGGGTCCCATCATCTGTCTGGTCCTCTGGTGGAACTGAAAGCACCTTCAATCCGTCTGAAGCCATGCTTAAATCTGTAATTTTAAAAGGCAATGTTACTTCAGGAAACTCCGATGTGTCACTGTGGTGTTCACTGCGTGCTACACCTTTGGCTTTGTTTGACCTGACAGTATGACAAAGAAAAGCCGGATACTCCTAAAATTGGAATCTTGAACAACATCTCAATAAATGCGGAAGTGGTTGGTTAGCGATGTACCACATTACAAACTTTAAAGAATTAAACAACCGCCGCAAAAAATCGACATGTTAAGATAATATATATTTACAAAATAAATAATAAGTAAAAAGTATCAAAATATTTTTTTTCTTTAAATCTTCTACATACTGACCGATACTGACCCATCAAGCACACGCTAGACCTACGTCTCGCCCTTTGAACCTGCGTTTGTTGTGTATAAGGGCATCATGGGTACTGTAGTTTTAATTGGTCTTTCTTTGAAAAAATACCTTAAAGGCAATATAATATAAAATTTGATATCAACAAGTAAATCTTTTGATAACTGAACGTGTAATGACCTTAAAACGTATTTAAGTTATTTTCGAATTAACAGTTATAGTTGAGAAAAAGTAGGACAGCTAACAGCAATGCGTCATTGGGCTGGAGCGCGTGACTCTGCGTCACATGACAGTGAGTGTTATTGTCAGTTGGCGGCTACACAGAAGGAAAACTGAACAAGAAGAGTATAGTAAGAAAACGCAAATTCGTGAAAATGGGAATCATGATTTTTTGAAAAAGACCAACAAAATAAAGAATTTAGTCTGTTAAGTATCACTGTTTGATATGCTGCTTTTTATGTAACGGCTTTTCGGACGGGGTTGCGGCTAATGAAGCAGCAGTGAGCACCAGCCATTTGTGAAACTTGACTCTGTTCTGAAGGTAAGACTGTCAGATGTTTTTCTCCGTAGTAGACCTACTGTAGCCCCTAATGTCACTGACGGCCCAGAAACAAATGTTATGTAATTGATGGCTTGTTAACGGCTTGTTAATGCATAAACATTAAACTCCTACACGTTCAGTACAAACAACACATTCAGTCCCAAACAGTTGAAAAACTTGTTTTCTCCCTTCCAGATGAATGCACTGGTCGCCCTCTGTCACTTTTGTGAGCTCCATGGCCCTCGGACGTTGTTTTGCACTGAAGCTCTTCACCCTCCATCCCCATCACCTTCATCTCAGGCAGGTGCCCCAGTGCCCGGGGACCGGGACCGTGATGGAGACCGTGAAGGTGAAGGCCTGACCATGAGGGCCCATGGCTCAGCCACACAGAGAGGAGAGATGTGTGATGTGAGTAGAGTACCATGATCTAATCAGAATCTTACCTCCACTTCAACTAAACCAACCTTTTCTCAATGGGACTTATACATTACAACACTCTAGTCAGAACTTTTTTTTGCTGTGAATGTGAATGTGAGTCCATTGTCCTGTCCTCTGTCTCAAATCTTACTCCTTGTCTTGGCTTATAGGGATGCCGATCTCTCCCTGCATCTCACCCCGGCTTTGTGAGCATTGATGATGAAACAGGTATACGCTTCCTAAGCCACCAGCATCCCAGACAGCCACAGCTATTCAGTGTGGTCCGTCAGGCCTGTGTACGCAGCCTTAGCTGTGAGGTAATCAGTGACATACGTCTGCATGTATGTCCGTATGTGCGTCACACAACTCAGGCACAGTTTAATATATCAGATTTTCTTATTACTGTTGCTCATGTCTCATATCTGTTGCTACCTGTTTCTCTTTGTCTGTTTTGTCAGGTGTGCCCTGGTCGTGAAGGGCCAATTTTCTTTGGAGATGAGCAACATGGTTTTGTGTTTTCACATACCTTCTTTATCAAAGACAGCCTGGCCAGGGGCTTCCAACGCTGGTACAGTATTGTCATGGTAGCAATGGACAGGATATACCTTATCAACTCCTGGCCTTTCCTCTTACGCCACCTCAGACTGACTATACAGAGCCTGCAAAGCACAGCCCTCAAGGTAGGCTGCACACAACCACTACATGCCTTTATTTGGTTTTACTCAAATGATGAACATAAATATTTATTCCATAGGCATGAATTTATTAGTCCACCTAATGTCTTGATACTCTGTTGTCCGTCAGGTGTTTGATAATGAACAAGGAGTTTGTCCCCAGCGAGCAGTGAGGATGAACAGTGCCTTCTCACCTGCAGTTTTTCCACACCAAAGAACTGGCAACGCAGCCCGATCACTAACTTCTCTCACCCAGCATCCTAACCTTTGGGCTAGCCTCCACTCCTCCTTTAGTTGGTGAGTTGGTGAACTGTCAGTCTTACTACCATGACACACAAGCTGTTGATTAATGAAATGTGATTGCTCAATTTGACTTTTGAATGACTTTAGGCTGCTGAAGGCCTGTGGGAGTCGTCTGACGGAGAAGTTGCTGGAAGGAGCCCCCACTGAGGACACACTGGTGCTCATAGAGAGACAGACAGGTAGACACATTGTCCTTAATTATACACAGAGAGCTTTTAACTTGTTCAAACCTGTTACTAGATAAACTGATGAAGAAAAAAATTCCAGTGACACAAAACAGAAAATGCAATATACAATATGCCAAATACAATATGTCTCACCATTTAGGCGAGACATGTTGTAGCATTGGCCTTTTGATGGAAGGTGATATCAGCAGATGTCATGTGTCACACAGTGTGTTATGGTTTTGTCATCTGAATCGTCTGAAAAGACTCTTGTTAAGGTCTGATTCGTTGAGTCAGTCAGTACGGAAACACTCTGGCCAGAAAAACAGTGATTCACTTAACCACTGTACTCACATGCGCTGCCAGAAAATGTTTGCTCAATTTTTAGTCAAGATTTAGAAAGTGATTAAAAGATTTAGACATTTCCTTGTCTGGCACAGTGCTTAGGTTGTGGAATTTTAATACCCTTTTCCCTAATATTTATACATACTGTAAGTACCTAAACTTTATTTCCGTGGCACATTTCAAAATCACAGTTACCAGGTGATTAACAAATACACAGGATAATGATAAGGAGAAACAATCAGAGTAACTGATAAAAGCAATATTACAACAGTAAAAATTCCTGTTTTTACAAATGTATTTTTTTAAATCTTCTTTATGTAGTACAGAGATATTGCACACTACTGCAATGGATTTGGAAATTCAGTCTGATTAGTAACATGTTCACATCCTTCTCTATATATAGAGTGTGATAAAGAGCTGTTTGCCCTTTGTAATAATTTTCCACTGGAATTCCCCTGCATTTATCATGAATCTCGGCTTAGAAAACATTTGCTCATTGCTCTTTCTGTTCTTATGTCATTTTCTGTTTCAAAAGAGCAAGAGGAGGAAATGAGCTGCTGGGAGGGAGCAGAAGGAGGCGCCTCTAAGTCACAGCGACACCAATCAGAAAGCGAATTCAGCCACGACTTCCTGTGTGATGATGCCAAATTAGATGAATTACCAGGTCCCAAATTCAGGTCGCTGAGGCATTTGAGACAGGTAAACTTTTAATATAATGAAATGATAATATATGTTAACAACAAAAAAACTAAAAAGAGAAAACACCAACCTTCAAGAATATCACAGGCACAAGAACTTAGAGTTTTATGGCATTAATCTCATCTATGTTAGTAGTCACATATCTTTACATTAGCTCATATACAAGCTGTTTAACTTTATGGTTGGACTTGTTCTGCAGGTGCTCGGGGCTGCTGAGTTTCGTCAGCTGGTGTGGCATGTGCTCATGGGAAATCAGGTCATATGGAGAGGCTCAGACCCCGGGCTCATCCAATCAGCTTTCACAGTGCTCAAGGTATTCCTCTACTGTGTCCCTGTCTGCATAGCTAGGAGAGGTAGCGTCACTATATTGTGGGTAAATAAAAATAAGGACAAGTGATAACAGCTGTGAGGGTGGTCATTAACTGAACCATGGTATAAATAATGTGTCCTCAGTTAAACTCAGTGTTTATCACATTTCTAACTCTCAGGTTTCATGTTGTACTTATAAAATAAGATTAATTAGAAATCACTCATGCATGATTATGTAATAGTTTTGATGTGACATAATCAAATATATTTGATTGGGTTTTATTCTTTTTCTTTGGCTTTCTGAAATTTTGTGTTTTTTTCTTGCATTTCTAGCTCTTGTTTGAAGATATATCACAGTTTATTCTAACTTTACACACCTTAAAATTTTCTTTGCCTGTACACGCTCCCCAGATCTCTCTATGCAACAAGACAGAGCATGTAACTGTTTCCATTATACCCTTATTATTCCTTTTACTTTAGCAAGATATTTAAGGGTAATATTTCTTGATAATTGAACTGTTGCATGCTTTCTAATACTTCCCAAGCCTTTTTCCCCACAGACATTTTTGATTCATCAAGTGGAAAAACTGCACAGGTGTTATTAATAACATTAACCATGGCTGTCTTTTCCTGAAGTGTAACAGTGAGTCATGACAGTGTGACAGTGAGCCAGTGTGAACAATACTAAGACTCTAAACCTGAAGCACTTATGTGCAATTTAACCAACATTAATTTTGTCATCTGCACCTGTGTTTTTTTTTACTGTGACATGTCAAAATTCTTTCCATGAGCATCAGCCAGAACGACTGAGTGGGTTAGCAGGTGCCATTTACACGCTTACTAAGCCAACTGTGTTTATTATAATCTGAGTCTCTGTCCTTTTTCAGTCTTTGCTGCCAGTGGGCGGTGTGCGCTCTGTGCCATACAGTGCTCAGTATGAGGAAGCCTACAAATGCAACTTCCTGGGTCTCAGCCCAGATGTGCTGATTCCAGCCCACGTCAGCTCCTCAGGTACAAGAGAGTCTGTACACTCACACTGTAATGGATTACTGTATGAAACTCTAAAACTGCTGTTGCAAACTGTAACAGGTCCTTTGTCTGTCTTGTAGAGTTTTCAGTGCTGGTGGACGTCAGCTCGGAGAGAAGCTGTCAGACCTCAGTCACGGGTGAAGATGAGATCTCTTCACATTATCAGTTTATCATCAGCAGTGCAAACACACAGCCCACAGACAGGGGTAAGCTTACACAGTTGCAGTAGCTTACAGTTGTAGGCTTGTTGCCTGTTTCACTGTTCAGAGTACATGACGCTGGGCTCTCTGCACTGACTAAACTTTTAATTCATTTTAATTCATAACAGAATTTATTTTGACATTTTTTAGCTGAATCTGCATTAAAGTACACAGATTAATGGGAAAGTTGGGCCAGATTTCTGTGTCCTTCTAGTAAGAACAGAAGTGAATGCAAAAATAGAGAAAATGTTCAGACATGTCCCGTCCCACACGTAAATGAGTACTTAAAAGACTCCCACATGAAAAACTGATTTGGTTCTTGGCCCAAAGCCGAATTTTCCATCAACTTTTATTCAAAACTGTTCCAGCAAGTTTTTGAGATAACACAAATGGACGAAAGGGAAAACAAACATCAACCCCTTGTAGGAGGCATTTAAACAGAAAGACTGAAAGCCAAATAGTCAAAAGGTTGTGCTTATGTACTTAGGATGCACTTTCCTCTTTTTTTCAGGTCCCACGTTATTAAACAAGCTGGAAGTGGCCCTGTCCAATGAGAACTTGTCTGTGGATGTGGTATCTCACTGCCTGTTGTGTCTGAAGGAAGAGTGGATGAAGTAAATAAAATCTATACATTCTAAATAAAAAAATAACCAGGTTTTATGTAAGATTTCACCATTTTCCCTTGAAAGCCTCCTCAGTGCTGACTCTCTTTCTTTCAGTAAGGTCAAGGTTCTATTCAAGTTCTCCAAAGTGGACGGTCGAGGGAGGGAGGACACCCAGAAAGTTCTGGCCCTCCTGGGTGCGACGGGGCCGGGTGAGGAGGACAACGTCAGGCTGCTCAAGTTCTGGATGACTGGACTTAGCAAAACCTACAAGAGTCATTTAATGACAGCCGTGAGAGGTGGGGAGAGGAGCCCCAGCCAGTGACAAGAGCTGAAAAAACAGGAGGGGGGAGGAGGTAGAGGGGGGGAGAAATAGGGGACTAAAAGGAGGGGTAAATACTAAAGAAGGAAAGTGAAAGCAAAAATCTTATCATCATTTATGTGAAGTTTTTGGGACTTCCAGAGGAATGAAAGAGGAATTTTAATGGATGAAAGAAATTCTTTGACTCATCCATTGTTTTCTTTTTAAGTTGTAGGAAAGCAACTGTTCTTAACCCTGTAATGTATTAGGCTTTTGTTTGTCAAAGGGAATTACTGTGTAAGGCATCTACATGCTATTCTGTGGCGTTTAGCTTATTATGGAAAGACTTTTGCACTTTGTTTACTCTTTTGCTGAGGTTGTGAAGTCTGATAAATTAATGTCAACTGTCACAGACATCCTTTTATTAAATCCTCAGTTAGCTCCATCTTGTGGCAAAGAGGAAGAATAAAAAGGGAGTGAGTCAGGAGAAAGCAGTATTTTTCTGCAGGCTCCGACTCACTTGTTTGAGTTATAGACAGCCAACGAGTCTCAAGGGGTGTAAGACAACATTTTTTAAGGTTTTTGGTGTCCTGAAATGAAGACAGAACGGTTGCATAACAGTACCTCCCTCCAGTATGGTTGACCACATCAGCAGGATTTTGGCTTGTTAATGAGCCAGTCATTCACTGATCCACTAAAAAGCTACGTTTTTTTTTCTTACCATGAGTTATTTGAGCCCGTTGCTTTGCTGAAGCTTGCAGACTTCAGTCAATAAAAGTCAGTAACATACGGCTTTGTTTAAATTGAGAGGGGGGTGCTTTTTTTCTTTAAGTAGTTATTGTGCAAACACAAAAAAGCATTGCAAACTCATGCTACAGTCCAAATTGAAAGGAATTGTGAATTTTTAAAATACGAGGATTGACAAGCTTTCCATGTAAAATGAACTGACTTATCAGAACTGCTAGTGTCCTAAAAGAGTTTTACTTGTTACATTGTTGTGTTTTTTTGTCTGACTAACTCAAATCTGGATTTTATTTAGTCAGTTTTCCTAATAGAAGCTCAAACATTATTTGTAGCAGCTCCAAAGATTAGTTGCATATTTATTTTCCTCAATATGTAAGCATTGTATCAAAACAGGAAGAGGACACAATGACTGGATATTTATACCAGTCATTGAAACCCATAGTATAAGCTAAGTGGTTTTGAGTTGCTAATTCCTCAGGGAGTTATAATATATTGCTTGCAGTGACTCTGCTGCTCTCTAGTTTCCTTTTTCCCTCTGTAGAGATAGGACTTTGGAAAGCTGTCTTGTTGCCTTTGGCCCGTGTTCAGAAAAGGACACATGCAAGAACAATTCCTCTTTGACACGAAGAGTCAATAATAATTAACTCTTCTCCTAACACCTACAACCAAAATAACACAATGCTCAACGCAACCTGAGGGATCTGAGCAACACACTACGGACAGGGTGATGACAGCTGTGCACAATATTAGACGTCATAATCACACCATCCACCCTGTGAGGACGATTTTAACAGCAATGACTACAGAAAGCTGTAACACACAGAATGACTTGCAAGTCCTGGCAATGCAGTGTTGCAATCCTGTTTGTCAGTTTTTCAAGGAATGTGACTGTGATTGAATTTTTTTTACTAAAAAGGCAGATCATGTGATGATTAAACAGGATGAAACTGCGTATTGACTCTGGAGGGATAAAGATCAGGGGATCCACAAGGCGCAGAGGTGTGGGGGAGAGTCCAAATGAAAAACATACGCTCCAACTGCATGACTAAGCCTCCTTGGGCTCGGTTTGGAGGGGGGAGGATGGGGCAAGAGGGTGGGTGTCAGGGAATGTGGGGAGCAGGGGGGAGGGAGCCGGGTCAGTCAATAGTGAGGTAAAACGTGTGGCAGTGGGAGGGGCCGAGACTTAAAGGGAGCAGACAAGCAATCCAGCATAGCACTTTCACTTTGAGCAGAGTGAGGACACACAGAGTGGCTGGAGGGAGAGAGAGAGAGAAGAAGAGGCCAGTGTCTCTCCCGCTTTATCCATTAACCAGTTTCGAGGGAGAGAGGAGTGATTCAAATTAGGCTGTTCAGGAAGATTCTAGGTCAGTAGTGAGAGGGGGAAAGGGAAAGAGATACAGTACAAAAAAACAAAAGCTTTGGAAAAGGCTGCAGCCACTCAGGCTTAAGTGGGAAAATCCAAAGTGAGAGCATGATGGCGTGAGAGGAAAAATGAGTTGTTTTTTTTCTGGAAAGTACTCCAAAGGAAGGAATGTATTAAGGATGTTCATAAGAAGACTAAATATGAGGCTGTGAAGGAGAAGACACAGCGGTGTACTTGTACTCTGTGTCAAAGACCTCAAAAAGCACAGAGGAGGAACTTTTGCCTTTCACAGACTGACACAGAAACGCGTCTGCAGAGTGATTGCTGTCAACAAGAGAAATGGAGAAGTGTCCACTCTTAGAAAGATAAAAAGGATGTCACTGCCAGGTGAGAGAAAAGAATTACCTTTATGGTTTTTGCAAACTCTGTTTTTGGAGGCTTTGGGGGAATAAGAGTGGATAAGAATGGGTATCGATCAAGTTGGTGAATTAAATCAGATTTGTTGTGTCACTTTGAAGTGTCAAAATAGCTTTGCTGCTTTTCAGACAGAACAGAACAGTACAACAACAGACCACATTTCATATTGTTTTCTGCAGAAATGGCCAATTGTGGCAGGAAATGATGTAATGTTTCTTAGTAAGTATGCAGTTTGAACAAGCTACAAACCACAGAAAGTTTCCAACAATTAACTGAATGCGTTCTGTCGGTTTCCTTCTTTATCATGTCTTCAACAGTTTTGCTCTTGTTATCATTCTTGACTGTCCAATGTGGTGGATGTGACTTTGACTGGGAAGGTGTGAAAAACATTAAAACCACTATCGACTCCAATCCCACTGGATTTGTAAGTTTGATACTTTTAACCATGTGTTAATTTTTTTTCTAATTCTTTCATGGGGTAGTAATAAGTAATAATGATTCTCTTTGCAGTAATAATATTTGCTGTTTTTTCCTACAAAATCTATTTTCTATGCTTTAAAGAATATAGTCACTTGTCAGTCACAGGTAGTTAAAAGAGGTGGTCAGAGGTTAATATCTCAGTCAAATGAATGAGTTATCAAATGATAAGTTACCAGATGACAAACAGTGGTAGTGAGAGACACGTTAAGCTTGTCAAACATTATGTTGTTTCACTTTTGTGGTTTGTTGAATTCTGAATCATGCAGTGTAAAACTCAGTCATTACTATAGTTTGTATGGTTATAATTAGAATGTAAATGCTTTTTTTCATTATCTATGGGTTTGTTTTCACCATTTTCTTCTTTTTTCTCTTCTTTTTCTCTTGCAGAGGACAGTATTTCCCAAAAATTACTATGTAGTGCACCACTATACAAAAAACATGCTTTGCGACTCTGACCCGGTGAGTTCTTTATCGCATGAATAGAGGAAGTGAGGGTGGATGTGCAATAAATGTGCTGCGCATCTTAGACTTAAGATGAGCTTAATTTTCAAACAAAAGACATGATAGTTTCTTTAAACAGGCTAATCATAAACCTTTAACTGATTTTCAGGTACTGTAACAGGCCATATAAATGCTTGGTTTAGGAAAAGGTTGTAGTACTTTGTACCATGAGTCCCTCGTAAATGAGCAGTTGGTGTGGTTCTTGTGGTGATTTGTCTCATGTGTTTTGCATGCTGCAACCTAACCAAACCTAACCCTTTGGGATTGTTGTGATGTTCTGCCTTTTCCCTGCAGTGTTGTGTGTTCCCTGCTGCAGTAGTCCTCCTGGATTCTTGGCATATACTTCTCAGAAACCTCTGGGATGAGCACCTAAATCACTCCTTAATCCTCGATCTAAAACAGACACTGGATAAAATTATCAAAAAGAACAGAAATACAGAGGTAGGGTTTTATCCTCATATTTATCTTATCATGAAACCTTATTAAAGGTCTTGCTTTGCCCTGTGAAATAAAGTTTAAGTTTCGAAGACATTCAAGAGCTTTCTGGTTATTTGACGTGTGACTGCTTGTTGCATTAAAATCAGTGTTTTAACTTTTGTTTACTTTATGTACAAGCCTGTTAATATGAGTTTTGCTCCTGGCTATTCTGTGAATGTGCATTTGAAAGCTCCTTACCTTTTATTGTAAATCTTTATCTCTTCTTTTCCCTGTCACAGAGGTTCCAGGAGGAGACGGATCTGGCCCAGTTCTCCACATTATCTTCCTCTCCTGAAGAGCTCCTCAACCTAACGTCAGAACTTTTCACTCGATGGCTCAAAGTTGGATGTGAGCCTTCCATTGAAACTTGCATCCTACCCACTTTGCCCACACCTGTTGAGAGGAAGGACTACGGTCCATCGAGGGCCAGACTCTTGACCGCCCGAGCGATCAACAGTGAGGAGGAAGGACAGCAAGACAGGATGATAGACATTACACAGCCACCGTCCAACCACGGATCTCCATCCCTATCATATGCGTCTCTCTGGAGCCTCTTGCTATTCAGACTCTATTGGTGGTTGTTGCCATAGTTACTAAAAAGGGTCTTTTTTAAGATGCACACAAAATGCAAGATTATTTCCTGGCACTGAATGTTTGTTTTCTTATATGTGTGTCTTTATGTATTAATGCAGTAGGCTTTGTTGATATGAAGTGACTGTCCAAAGTTAGTTCCTATAGCTAAATTCACTGTCTTACAGTGACTCTGTAAGAACTGATATCACACATATAAACGTATAGCCAACCTCTCTAGAGCAAGCCACAAGCTCCAGCTAGCAATGCTCTTCATGCTAACAAGAGATAAAAGCTGAGCAAGCAAATGCACCTAAGCTATCGTCTATTGATGTGGAATTCATGACTGTTTACAATGAATGTTATGTAAATGTAAAATATTGCAGTCGATGGACGTTTACTTTTGTACATAATTGTAAATTAAAGACATTTAGATATATGCATTGCTAGTTTTTGGTTTAACTTACCAGGATATAATATTCCAAAGGTTGTAAGCTATATTTATTGTGCTGTTTGTCATCAGAGATGGAAAGTAACCTGACTAAGCACATTTTAAGTTTTAAGCACATTTGAGTTAAATTCTGAGGTACTTGTACATACTTTGTAGGACTTTTTAAAATTTGGTTCCATTTTTGACTTCTACTCCATTAGATTTCAGAGGGAAACATTGTATTTTTATGCCACCACATTAATCTAACAGATAGAGTTATTGGTTACAGGTTATTGGTTTACAGATATGTTGTATTATTATGATTTGAATTGTCCAGCAGTTTATTAAGTAATTTATGTTTGCTCGCTAATATGAATGCATCAACAGTAGCATCTTTAAAGAATTATGACTCATTATACACTTTGACTACATGACTTCAAGACATGTTATGAAGTATTGCATACTTTTACTTCAGTATATTTTTTAATGCAGAACTTTTCCTTGTGCAGTAACAGAGTTTTTACATGGTTTTGCTATTTTTGCTTCAGTAAAAGATTTGAGCATATCTTCCACTACTGATTTCTTAGTTACAAAACTTACATACTTTTCTTTATATTTCTGCCAATTTTTGTCAAAGAGATTAGATTTTGTTTGGGATTTTGCATTCCAGCAACAGGACTCAGAGTTTGTGTTGGAGCCCACATTAATTTGAGCTCAACCATCACTGTCAGATCTCTTCAAGAGTCTTTTGTAGTGCAGAAATCCTTTACAACTGTTTTGCAACGCTGATGTAAACTAAAAGACAAGATTCAGATGAGAGAGGAATGCTTTCGAGATGAAAACAAGACTCCGGAGATGTTCCGACTTCTGTCAAGAGCTGCATGAGAAACTTAAGTGCACCATTTTGTGCTCACACTTGCCCCTGCATGTACACACCCACGCATGTAATGTGCATCATTGTCCTCACAGGAGCCTCCTTGAGATTTCATAATCCTCAAAGTACCGAAGTGTTTAACTTCGGCCATTATAGACTTTTTGGTCTCATTTATGTAATAATTTGGAAGGATGGGACAAACGCAGTGCAGCATGAGCACGAATTACAAAAGAGTTAGATAATCATAGAGCTGGAGGACAAAATTTTGGACAAATTAGGAAAACAAAAATGTAACAAAAAGGCTCAAGTGCTTTTCTTCTGGATTGTGAACTGTATTTTTTTGTGGACAATACAAATTTCCAAATACGTGACAATGGAAAATACGCAGATATCTGTTTGTCCGTTTCTAGCCGCCAATACTTTCCCCACAGTGGCACAAGGACTACTGACCCCGCGCCAACATGTGTTATACCCGGCTGTGCGACCGCAGCTCTTCCCCCTGCATGTTGCCTTTGCTTGATAAATAAATGCAATAATCTGACTCATCGGTGCATGTGGGAGATCCTGTCCAGGGTGAGTACATGACACCAGAATGTGGAAATGATTCAAGATTTCCTTGAACATTTTTTTGGTTCTCTCTGGAGAGAGAGAGACGATCCCAAAATCCACTTAACTCCCATGATAATCGTGCTTATTAACATTTATGATGAACAACTGCAGTTTGGGCAACTTCCGAGACAAATATTTGCAAGTCTGATTTTTCCTGGCAGCGGGGAGCCCAGCGTCAAAGAAGCCAGCTGAATTCCCGTAATCGGGGAGGGGAGAGAGAGGGGAGAGAGGGAACGAGGCGGCCTGGGGAGGAGGGGTGACAGTGCACAGTGTTTTCAACCACGTGGCCGCACATACCGGAAGTAAGCAAACCAAGCCAAGATGTCTGCGCCCGACGAAGACACGTTCGCCGAGGAAGGAGAAGAAATGGAGGAGATGGACGAGGTCGGCAGCGACGAAGATGAAGGAGTGGAGATGGAGGAGGAAGGAGCGGACGGAGACGGAGAGAAAAAAGTGTACGTCCCCGGGATCGAGCCGCTACAGCCCGGAGAGGAGCTGGAGATGGACCGGTCTGCGTACCGCATGTACCACGAGTGCCAAACAGGCAAGTTGAAGCTGCTGTTCAGCCCGCAGACGGTGGCTGACACATCTTCAAAACACCATACATGTGTTGCAGTATGAATTAAGTTGCGTTGTTTTGTTTTGGTTGTGTTTAGGGGCTCCATGTCTGAGCTTTGACATCCTGAGGGATGCAGAGGGGGACGGCAGGGAGCAGTTTCCTCTGTCCATGCTGGTCTGTGCGGGCACACAGGCGGATACAGCCCTCAGCAACAGGTACCAACCTCCCGAAGACATTATCATAAAATTGTGTGTATAACACTCTTGCTGTAATTAATTAAAATAATATGAAATTTGACTAAAGCATTGAGCCTTTGAGTAATACTTCAACTGTTGCTTCACCAAGACAGCATGTCATTAATTAAGGGCTATGTTTTTACCCAGGATGATGAAGTCTTGACCCGCCTTACTCAACCTTTGATAGGCTCTCCCTGATATTATTTCCTTAACCCAAACACACCTCACTTCTCATGCCTAAACCATAAACCCACCCAACAAACAATGGCAACGAATATTAGCCAATCAGAGTCAGAATGGGGCGGGTCATGACTTCGCCATCCTGAGGTAAAAAGAGGGGCAGTAGAAGTATTGAGGGGGTGTAACCGCAGATGGAAAGTACATATTGTATCTGTGCAAAGTGTGTCACCAGAGAGATGTTTTCATATTTCTCCACTGAAGAGGGAGATGTTTGTGCACTTCTCGAAAATCTGAGAAAGCCAACAGCAAGGAGAGAAACTTAAAACCTCAAGGGCAGACTGGATTTGTGTACTTATGGACCCTGGTGCTTCAGTCTGCTCTTTACTGAAACAATCATAGTATTAATCTGTAGCTGACATTGCAGCAGATTCAGTATGTTTCACAACCGTTAATGCAACATGCACTGTCAGGAACAAGATAACAAACAACTTAAACAAAAACACACGCTAGCCACACTTACTAGTGTGGTTCTGCTAGTTTCAGACTTTGATGCACAGGCATAGAGTGTAAATAAATGCCGGACAGGGTCACTGTTATGTCAACCATAGGTTTACATTCTGGCTTTAAAATCTTAAGGATGGTGTTTTGGACATCTTCAATTGTTCTGTTTTTTTTTTTTAATGAGCCACAGGTAACCTTTTTGGATAAGAAGAAGGGTTTGGATCAGACATCTAGGGCTGCTGTCATTACAATCATTCAATTATGCACAAATTTAAGCCTTGGTATTATTGAAATTATGAGTTATGGGAGAAATTCTAAGTTGTGCTTTTGAGAGTAGTGCTTGGATAAAAAACAGGTGTGATGGGTCTTTTTATAATCAGCTGAAATTCATTTTTAAATTACATAAATAGATGCAAAGAGTTCAATTACAGTTAAATACTCTTAATTATTAGTTAATTGGTTGTTTACTATTCTTTCACTCTTTGACTTATTACTTTCAATTCTTTAATGAGCTTTTATCTAAAAAGTCAACATCTTTGTTTTCAAAAACATTATTTGGATCTTTTACAGCAGAAGAGAACTCTACTGTTTTGTTGAATATAGATGAATTAAAAGGATAAATATGTAAGCCTCCATGTTTAACTACCATACAGACTGAAGCACATGTACCCGTCTCTTTACAGTAATATCTTAGCCTATTAACAACAGCTACATATTTTTATAAATAGTGATTAATAATACATTTTCTTATTTTGATTTTAAGTGCAGTTATATGCAGTATAATTGTGTTCAGACAGCTGTTGTGTAAAGGCTTCAGTTCTGTTTAGAAATCATCAAAACAGCAGTAAAAGACTTTTCCTTTTAAGGGAACTTTAGAGGTCAGCTAGAGGTTGAAGAAAACATGTTTAAAAAGTTGTTTAGATTATTGTGGATCATACGCAAACTCAGCACTTGAATAGAGGTACCAGACTAGATAAGAGGCTTTTCTCTCAAGAGGTTTGCTGTCTTCCGCACATTGGGAAATTAACATTTGAAATACTTTACACATCTCTTCAAAATTATTTACTCGAAATAATTACTGTAAGTAATTGCTCATCTGCATCATTTTAAATGCATAATTTCACTTTCTTGCAGACTTCTCGTCATGCGCATGCATAACCTCCATGGGACAGAGAAAGAAAAAGAGGGGGAGGAAAGCAGTGATGAAGAAAGTGATGACGATGAGGAAGATGAAGATAAGAAGCCAAAGATGGAACTGGCCATGATGCCTCATTATGGAGGAATTAATAGAGTCCGAGTATGTTGTGTATGATTTTCTAGACAACCACAGATACTAACCAAGCAAATATCAGAGGCTTTACTTTTCTGAAGTTTCTAATTACTCATTTTTATCTCTTAATTTCCAGGTGACCCAGCATGGAGAGCAGTCATTGGCTGCTGTCTGGTCAGAGAAGGGTCAGGTAGAAATATTTGACCTGAAATCTCAGCTGGAAGCCGTTCACAGTTCTGCAGCTATGGCCACTTTTGTCGGACAACAGAAGGAAGCCGTGGCTCTCTTCAGCTTCTCAGGACACATGACTGAAGGCTTTGCAATTGATTGGTCACCTACAGTACCCGGTATGTGGGCTCTTTTTTGCAGTGTAATTTGCAGGGGGAAAAGAGTCAAACTGCTCACATACACGTTGGCCTTGTTGGCTGTAAAATAAGTGTAGTTAACTACAACTATATGCATAACATGGCCCTGGCTGCATTCTTTTTGTATCTGTGAATGACATGAAGAGAACAATCTCGAACCATTTCATCTTTTACACTCTTA
>JAPZDY010000025.1:10325977-10340375 GCA_029783645.1 Ctenochaetus hawaiiensis
TTTATATATATATATGTTTATATATATATATATATATATACACACACACACATATATATATATAAGCCTAAATACATTAAACATTTTAACTGCTGAATGTTGAATTGCCTAAGATTGCAATAGTCTCAAAAATCATTAAATCCATGACCTCAGTGGTCACAACACTGGGCTAAACACACATATATTAAAAAGACTCTGTTCATGCTACATTTATGCTTATTGCTACACCACTATACCAAAAACCTGATATTTCCAGTAAAATTATTATGAAGGGTTTAAACAACAGTTATGATAGCTTGCAGTCAGTTGAGTTTACGTATGTAAACTCTATTGCATCACTTTGCTAATGGCATAATACTTTTGAGAAGAGCGTCTCACATAACTAATCCTTCATACATTCACCTATACAGACTAAAATAATCCCCCTAAAAAGCAAATGGGGAAGAAAGAATTTAATTGACAAAAGATGAGGGTTCTAGATGTTTTTTAAAAGTACATATTATCCAGCTTCCTCTCTTGTGTTTGAGAAACAGTAGCATTACCACAGCACAGGTATTCACACAATGGTGCTTGCCAGTGAGTCATTGTTTGTGAGATCTTGTCACAAATGCTCGACATATTTGTGTAATGATGTAGCCTGCAAGGCAACAATGGGAGCAAATTATTCATTCAGCTGGCACATGATATCATTCACTGTGAGAAATGAACTGGAATTTACACTAAATGAAGCATCTAATTTATTTTGAAAGATGTAAATCGTGACATCAGATAACCTGATGCTCACTAAGGAATGAATTAAGTTATATTTAGATTTGAAAATAAGGTTGTATTTATTTAAGGTTGTTGTATTTACGTTATACTCTGTCATAATCTAAAGGAAATATAGCACTCTTAATTCCACAAAAAATATAAGTGACAGAAATTTGATGTATTAGCATTTTGCCCCAAGTGAAATCTATCTTTTGAAAAGATATTGTGGTTCTTTGTTGTGCAACAAAACATTTATTACACATTTATTAACATTAAAACAGTTGCATTTATACCTTGCACTCTAAAAAGACTTCACTCTATAGAGACTTCCCGAAGTCTTGAATGATTTAGGGGTTCAAGTGTGGGAGAGACTGTCTGACAGGAAATGACTCTCCTCCCTGTAATACACAGCAACACTCACACAAGGTCACATAAACACACATCCTGCAGCTGTTAGTGCTTCTCAGGAAGATAAGAAAAATAAAGCTAGTACCAAAATGAACAAGTATGCCTCAAATCTATGAATTTTTGAAAAAAAAGACCTATAATGTGCCATTGATGGGGTAAAATTATAGCCAGACCAGCCTCCCATTGTGGTCAGAATGAAGAACGTGTTACTCCAGTGGTGACATGTTGGCACCACATACACTAGAACATTAGCTAAAGTTGAGAATAATGCGTTTACTTAAGAAATTACAAATAAATTGTACAGGTGTTCAGAAATGAGAAAAGTTTTATTTTCCTTTTCACTACTAACTAGGGCAAAGTTAAAAACCACAGAGGAATATAAGACCTCCGTTTAGCCTCTCAGGCGTTACAATCCCGCCCCAGTCTTTATGATCGACAGGTTAGAAGGTAAATACAGCTCTTACCTATACCTGGAGCTAGGCATTGGTTGGCTGAGCCTGTAAAATGCAATACATGAGGCGGGGAAACGAGGGCGTAAGCTCTGCCTGAGAGGATGTACTCCGGGCAAAAAACACAATCATCCATTACGTCACTTGACTTGGCCAATTTTACGTATCTGCCATTTTGTATATCCACAGCCCGTTTAGAGAACGAAGTTGGTCGTCAACGAAGAAGGAAGTGAATATGCCAATGTTCTCCTCATCTTTTCATTTGTAGCTTTACTTAAAGTATACAGAAGTTTAGCTTTTGGAATAGGTTACATTTTTCGCGTTTGGCTGGCTGCTAGTCTTGTAATTAGACAGTTGACCATCGTGTCACTCGCTTGTTTACCTCTTGGTTTAAGGTTAGCATAGAAGCTAACGCTAACGACGTTAGCCGAGTTTCTTGCTAGCCAGCTAGCGAAAAACTGTCCTAGCGTTAGCTTTTCTAACGCTTACTGTAGTCTGTGGCGAAATGGCGGCCAACACGACACAAGCAGCCCCTACAAGTAACTGGTAGGTCACACTCTTGCTACAGAAGACCCCTAGTTCATGATGAATGATGTTATTTGTATTAAATAGATGGCCAATGTTAGCTTTAATCTTGGTATGATGATTATCATGCTATCTTGTTGACAAGTGTTAGCACATCTAATAACATACGGGTCACTGGTGTGGTTACCAGAAAGGTAACGTTAACCCCGTTGCGTGCGAATTAACATTGGGAAGTTTTTCTAACGGTAAATATTAATTTAATTTACTGCATTTAATGTTCAGTCATAGCGCTTATCGTTAAACGACGATAGGATAGGAATGGTGCAACAAACTGCGATGTTTCCAAGTCAACCCAGTACACAAAAGCTCAATGTTGACGCATTATCGGTTTAGTTTAACGTAACAACGTGACTGGCTTTGCATCGATGAGTTGTTTAAAACAGGGTGACATCTTAGATTAGCGGTTAGAATCAAGATATCGTTTATTAAACTGTTAAGCAGGTAGCAGTTAACGTTGAGGGAACGTTGAGGGAAATACATGTTCCATACGTTGATTGATGGAAGAGAACAGCCGTTAGTTACCAGTCGTTCCTGGTCTGGTATTAATCGTAAATAATAGACAGGCTAAGTGTATTTATCAATACAACATGTAAACTATACGATTGTGTTAATTAGTCTTACAGCTTACAAGGCTGGTTTCTGTGCCATTGACAAATTTAAAGCATGCTAATTGCAAACACCCATGATTTATGTTCTTGTGTTGTGGAAGGTCCTATGGTGCTGCTGGAGACGGCCAGGTTCACGAAAATCCAGAATGGGAGAAAGCTAGACAAGCATTAGCGTCCATTAACAAGAGTCAGAGCTCAGCAAAGAATACCCAAGCCAACCGGACCACAGCAGAGGTGTGCTTTTAAATGTCTTTGTGTTTGTTTGTGTCATAAGGAACAGGGTATTTATTTATTTATTTTTTATTAATGTTTATGTTTATCAATTTAGTGATGCTGTATAAATAATAAAAATAGAACATTCTATCATAAGTAATGCTTTTTGACGTATTCTTAATTGAAAACAATAAAAACTACATTTAGTCCATGCTTTAACTAAACAGCTTTATTGATTTTTGTTTTTGATTTTTTGACATTTGTTGCTAGCAACATGTCTCAATTAAGTTAGGACAGAGGCAACATGAATACTGTGAAATTTGTGAAATGCTTTAAGAACACTTGTTTGGGACTCTAACTTGGTATATGGCAAAAAAAAGTGTTTACTTAATGATGTTAAGGTGGGGGACCTCATGTAGCTTAATCTGTGATCAGTTTTACATGGTTTTTATTTTGTGTGTTCACACGGTTTTTCTTAATTGTTGTAATTTCCACCTCTGCCCAATGATGTTATCTATGTTCTAGATAAATATACCAAAGCTTTTCTGCATGTTTGTCATTTCAGGCCAGTCAGTTTCAGCCAGCAGTGACTGACTCTGCTGCCATGCAGCAGCAGCAGCAGCAGCCGCAGCCGCAGCCACAGCAGCAGCCGCAGCAGTACTATCCATGGTACCAGCAAACTCAGCAGCATTACCCTGGATACTCATACCCCTATAACTACTACTATCCGATGGGTCCAGTAAGTACAGAAAACGATTTTGTTCTGGTCAATTATGTTAACAGTTAATACTGTTGTAAGGCAAATAAACTGTTCAACACTGTTAGCTGCACAGCTTGTGTAGTCTGCATCTTCCAAAAAAGATTTAGAGAGGGTTGTACAATGGCATCATGGGTTTCTTTGAATTTCCAGTATGGAGCTGCTTATCCACCAAATCAGTATGGTGTACCCTCAGCGCCTTATCCAGGAACTCCAACCACTAATGGACAGGTACATAACAAGAATTTGTAGTTTATTATGGACTGTCAGTTATGTGATAGATATAATTATAGACCCAACTAATCATTTTTTGTCATTGACTCAATTGGTTTCAGAAAGTTTAGAAATAAAAGCATCCGACAAAATAATGTGAGAACCATTTAGATAAACTTATATTGGAAAGAACATTTGGTGAAACTCATGGCAGATTTCTTTATTTAACTTTTACATGCTCTTTTTTCAATGAAAAGTTTTTTTTCTTCCGTACTGCTTAAATAGCTTTTCCCCCCTCCATTTTTCTTTTTTTAGCCTCCCCCAGTGCCTGGGATGGAAGACCAGTCCCCAACTTACCCCTCTCAACCACAGCCTCCTCCCCCTGCGACTCCGCAGCCACCCCAGAGCCCAACCACCTCAGAGAAACCTCCCCCTCCTCCACCCCCACCCATTCCTCCCCCACCAAACTCTCAGTACCCCCCTCCTCCATCACAAAATGCTTACAGTGCCAGTAACTCCATGCCATACCCTCCTGGTGACCCCAACCAAATGCAAGTTTACAGTCATTCCCAGGGAAGGCCTAACTATGGACAGGCCTTTCAGCCGCAGAACACCTATCAGCCTACTCAAAATAACTCCCAGCAACAACAGCAATCAGGCCCATATTTACCAGGGCTTGGCAGAGGAGAGGCTAACAAAAATAAAAACCAAAAACAAGGACAACAGCTTTGGCACCGCATGAAACGTAAGGTTTATTCTTTGCAACTTAACTGACTTATAGCATTTTCTTAGCTTGTTTGCTGCAGAGTTTGATTGAAGTAGCACTGTTTTTCTCTGTTGCAGCTTACCTTCATGTTATCCCTAATTCTGTGTCCATATTGCATTTGAAAGCAGTAATTACAGGCTTGTTTCACTGTTACTAAATTGTAACTACAACAACTAAACATTTAAGCTAATGCAAAAGGTGAAATGTTGCCATCATTGTCATTTCTTATTTTTATCGTAATGCTGTTTGTAATGGGGAAAAAAGGCAAGACACTGAATCTTAAGACGAAGCACTGCCACATATCCTGCTTATGTGAGCTATGTGGCTTCTATAAACTGTTTACATGGGTGCCAACATGACAAACATTTGTGTGCCCATGCTTGTTTAGGAAGGCAGTGTGTACCTTGCATTTCATGACAATGTAGGAGAATTACAGCCAGGTACAAGGGATGTAAATAATGAACAGTTATACTGATTAAGAGGCTGCATGTCTGTTAATTGACCAATGGAGAACATTCCATCCCATTAGGGTAAGCATGTATGTGAGAAGGCTGTGAGGTTTAAAAGACGATGTTGGAGGAAATCTCCCAAACAGTCATATATCAGATCTGTACTAAACAGTCTGTAATCTGAAAAAATACAGCATTGTATCTCAGTTTGACCATATTGTGGTCATTTGGTTTAAGTTAATTTAATTAATTTTCCTCTATTAGTTTTTGTTTCTCATTCAGTTCACTTTTATGCCATGACAGAGGCACCTGGTACAGCTGCTGTGAAGTTCAATATTCCCAAGAGGCCCTACCAGGTTCAGTGTTCTCCAATTTCCAATCAGACTTTCCCTCCAGGCGAGCAGCCCTCAGGATTGAATCCAACTCCCTCATCCCCGGCTAGTGCCAGTGCTGCACCAGTTGGTGCTCAGACACGGTGAGAACTGGTCTTTTTCCACAGTTTTCTGTCTTTTTTTCATTTATAGCTAATTATTAATTCATTAATTATTCTCTCCAGACCCCAGGACTGGCCCCAAGCCATGAAGGAATATGTGCAGCGCTGTTTTACAGCTTGTGAGACAGAGGAGGACAAAGATCGTACAGAGAAGGTGCTGAAGGAAGTTCTGCAAGACAGGTTAAAAGATGGCTCCGCATACACCATTGATTGGACTCGTGAGCCATTGCCTGAGTAAGTTTAGCACTGGTTTAGCGATTGCCTGGTATGCATATTAATTATAACTAATCTGAAAATTATTCAGCACACTGCACATAGCTTTACAGATCAAGCAAAAATTGATTCACCAGATTTTGTTGTGGTTTTAATTAAGTATATAATTTAATTCTAAATTAATTTTTGACTAGTTCTATGGTTAAAAGAAATTTGTGATCTTTTTCCTTGCTCTGTATTGTTGTGGACACTTGTGAGATGTTGACAGCATTGCCTGCAGACACATTAAGACTGGTTCTCCTTTTTTTTAATATATGTGCGTAGACTAAAGGTCAAGCAGTCTCGTTGGGAAGCAGTTCCAACCCAGAGGTCTTCAGATGGCTCAATGAGCCGTGGTGGAAGCACAGTGACTGCAGTGTCGAGAGGCAGGGGTGGTGGGCATAGATTGGGCCACTACAGGAATATATTTTCTCAAAGGAGTCCATCTTCTAGTTCCTCTCGATCTTCCTCCCGCTCTCCATCCCCCTCCCACGGCCGACACAGAGACCGCAGCAACCAAAGGCATAGACGCAGGCAAGACAATATTTCCCCACCAATTCTTTAGTTACTGTGGATTTTTTGTATGTTTTCATTTTGAAATTTATTGTGTGTCTGTTTTAGCAGTGATTCTGGCTCGCAATCAGACAGCAGCATCTCCAGTGATCTTCGACCTCAGCTGTCACGAAGAAGTCAGAGAGGAGCACGAGGTCGTGGTAATGACAGGGATAGAGGACATGGAGGTGGAGAGAGAGGACGTGGAAGAGGGGGTAAAGCCAACAGAGGAAGACGGTAAATCTAAAAAAATTTTGTGTTACAAAAATTACTTTGAACCTTCTGCTCAGGCACTAATTTTTCTCACAAACCACTACTCTTGATTAGTCTCAAGCGGAGGAAAATGCTCTTGTTGTTACTTACTTGTGAGCTTCCCCTGACAACTTTTTCTCCTAGAAACATGGACGATTCCAATTCAGCTGTTGGAAAGAAAAGGAAAGGCGGCAATGCTGGTCTGGATTTCCATGATCCCAACAGAGAAGCCAAGAAGCAGAGCAGAGCAGCTCGTTTTCACAAGCAGCTTCGCTCAGAGCCCTTAGTTCTCTCCATCAATGCCCTGGACTTGCCAGATGGAACACAGGAGGGCCTCAGCTGGGAGGACTGCCCCATCGTGGGAACATGCCAGGACATCACCAAGTCCTACCTGAGGCTCACCTGTGCCCCAGACCCCTCCACTGTGCGCCCAGTGCATGTAAGTTGAACTGTCCCGTCAGACTTTTTTATTTACTCTCTCTTTAGTTTTACACTCTGACATGATGTATAGCCTTTTGAAGATCTGTCACTGATCATTGTCTAAGAAATACTGAATAAATGCACTGTTTGAAGTTTTCCTGAATCTGTTTTTCAGCATATGTAATGTAATGCAAACAACATAGAGGAAGGAAATAGATGAGGGATGAAGTGGATGAACTTAGAGCACATTTGTGTCCAGTATCATAGATGATCAAGATCCAGACTCAAATCTATTTCTGAATTTGTTTTTACCTAGGTCCTGAGAAAATCTCTACAGGCTGTGAAAACCCACTGGAAAACCCACCAGGACTACGTCTATGCCTGCGAACAGATGAAGTCCATACGACAGGACCTCACGGTCTGTTTTTTTTATTTGTGTCATTTTTCCTTCTGTCTTTTTTCAATGTTATCTTCATCAAGGTTTTTGTTTCTTAATTGTGTTAATTTGTGTTTTGGAATTACCCAGGTCCAGGGAATTCGTACTGAATTCACGGTAGAAGTGTATGAGTGTCATGCTCGTATTGCATTAGAAAAAGTGAGTCTGTATTTCATTTATTAGTATTGCATTATCTATAAGTGTTAAAAGTACAATTTAAAATACTTGCTGAATGTTCGTTGTCCTCAGGGAGACCATGAAGAGTTCAACCAGTGCCAGACCCAGCTGAAGGCCCTCTATAAGGACAATCCTTCAGAGAACATTGGAGAGTTTACAGCATATAGGCTAATGTACTACATCTTCACTAAAAACTCTGGAGGTTTGCCACCAATGTTTTCTTTTGAATCATTTACACAACTCATACAGGTTCTCACCCTTTCCAGATTGCCTCCCTCATTTTAACATTGCCCTTTTTCTCCCTTGTAGATCTGACAACTGAGTTGGTGTACTTGACCCCAGCGCTGCGGGCAGATGAGTGTGTGGCTCATGCTCTTGCTCTACGTGCTGCCTGGGCATTAGGAAACTATCATCGTTTCTTTAAGCTGTACCATGAAGCCCCTCGTATGGCCTCATACCTTATTGACAAGTTTGTAGAAAGGGAAAGAAAGATTGCTCTTCGGGCCATGGTCAAAACGTAAGTCCCATTCAGAAAGATGTGTTTGTAGATGTTACGCCTTCAAAATGTATGTGCTGACCGCCATTTCTCTGTTTCCTCTGTCTACAGGTTCAGGCCCGACTTGCCGGTGCAGTATGTGCAGTCTTGTCTTGGCTTCTCTTGTTTAGACTCCTGTATGGCCTTTCTTACTGGGCTAGGTGTCACTTTCACACCCTCTGACCCCCAAAAGATAGACTGCAAAACCAGCACAGCTGCATTGGCTGCCTCTTGAGGGGAGGGGGGGGGCTAGCACCATAAAGGGAGAGACTAGGGGACCATCAAGGATCCTTACATATACAATGCACTGCACTTAAGACATCTCAGCCAGTTCAGATAGCATAGTCGGCAGACTAATAAAGACCCATACAGAAAGATGCAATGTATCATCCTCTGCTGCAAGATTCAGATATCAGAAGGCAGATGTTACTTCCTGATAGTCAGATAAGAACTTCAAACATGAGTAGTCTTTGCACTCTGTCACTCAAATATTGTAGGTTAACTTAATGCCCAAGATATCTCACTACATAATGCAAGAAAAGAGAGTGGACAGTTTAGATTTGGGATTATCATGTAATCTCAGCAATTAGAGGCCAAGAAGTCACAGAACCAGATCAGATTCATCACCCTCATGGTTCCTGTTCCTTTACCCCCATCAGATGTCAAAGCTAACAGTGTTCTGTCATGTTTTTTCCTTCCTCAAGTCAACAGCTGCAAGACCTGAAGTTTCAAGCCTCACCAACCAAAGGGAAAATGCAAACAGCTGCTCGTCAAGCCATTCATTCAGTTGTCACCTGTTTGAAGTCAAACCCACGGGAGCAGGTCAATGCCACATTTTTTCTTCTTAAAGACTGTGAGACAACAAGGTGAGAAGATGCCAGCAGTTTGTCTGAGAGAAGAGGTGGTGGTTTGTATGTCCTACCCTGCACCCAGTTTCATCAAGGTGCCTGCAGTTGGCTGTCCGTCCTGTTCCCTGTCCTCAGTCTTGTGGCCCATGAGAGCAGTGGACTGAAGTCTTAAGTCTTGTTCCTGATTCATATAAGTAGTATTCACCAGTGGCCACAGTTTCAAATTTGATGGCCAGCATTGTTGAAAAAGTCTCAATCTGATGAGCACTGACTCTGTATGATGAAGGATACAGGCAAGTGTTGTTCATCAAGGTGATCTCCTCACTCCTCCATACCCTTAAAGTCCAGCTCCATCTCCAGAATCAAAGCAGCCAGAGGCAGAGAGGGAATCTGCTTCATCATTCTCAGGTAGAAGTTCTGTCACCGTCTGGAATCCAGTTCATTCTGATCAACCCAGCAGTGAGCAGCGATGAAGCCCATTTGTCATCCATCTCCTAACATCACCAGCTGTTACTCAAAAGAAACAGGAGTCACCAAGCCACCGTCTTAAAATACAGGGGGAATTCTTCATGGTGGTGCACCAGTGGAAAACCTACAGCTGCCTGAAGAAGAAATAACAAGTGGTTTGTATGCTACATCTGGTTCTGGTGTTTGCAAGGCTGGTAAGCGAGAGAGACTTCTCTGGAAGGAGGCGGATGACGACACAATCGAGATGTTGCCTCATTTCCTTTTTGTGAGATGTTTCGTGTCTGGTATTTTTTGGACAGCAGTATTGGCTTTTATATCAACAAAAGCATAGAAAATAATGGAGCAGCAAAGCAGTTTTTAATCAAAACTTGCAGGTTAATATTGAACAGATGAAATAAGTGTAGGAAATTAAACAACAGTTGGTACAAGGAGTTCGTAAGATCTGAAAAAAAAATGTTGCACAGATGCACACTGCTGTCCAAATGTCATATGATAAAGTATTTAAATAAAAAAAAAAAATTAAACTTACTTTAAATTAATAAAGAGGGAGATGCAATATTAGTGATGACTAATGCTTGAACGTGCATTTTTCGTGTAGT
Organism: Ctenochaetus hawaiiensis; assembly: GCA_029783645.1. Classification (NCBI taxonomy): domain Eukaryota; kingdom Metazoa; phylum Chordata; class Actinopteri; order Acanthuriformes; family Acanthuridae; genus Ctenochaetus; species Ctenochaetus hawaiiensis. The sequence goes on from JAPZDY010000025.1 coordinate 10,336,208, forward strand.
TACAATGACATTTTCTGTACTTGAGCTGAAGTCTTGTAGCCTCATTCCAGACCACAGAAACTATTCCCCTTAGATGGTGTAGAATTTCTCTGGTGGGATTTTGGTCCATTATCCTCAGGGGGGTCTACTCTTTAAGACCAAGAGTGATATTAGTGGTAGCGCGCACTGATTGAGGAAATGTGGACTTTGATACCAAAAAAGGCAGCAATTAGAAAGCTAGATATGTCAGGAAATGCGCCCTTAGCCAACATGACCTTAACATTGGACTTTCCACCATATGCTATTATTTCTTTATATAAAATGATTGTGCTGGAATTGAAAATAGAGGTTGACGTTCTTCATGATTATTTTTTGTTTTAACAGTATTAATTACCACTGCAGAAATATTGAGCCTGAGGGGTATAAATTGTGGTGTAACTGACCAGAACATGAGAGGATGCAGGCTTGCTGTACAATCAACATGTTCACTTGTTTACACAGTATACTTTGTAAATATTGTAAGATATTGCTGTGATTTCTTTTTGGTTAGAGCATAGTGTAGGTGTTTGGGTTTTTGTTTATTGTTGACACACGGGTAAGTGTGTTTTGTATTTGTTTTTGTTTTTTTTCCCCCCTCCATTGGGTTTTGCAAACTTTCTAAGACCATTTATGTGAATATGTAATCTTAAACACAGTCAGGATAGGTTAGGGTTGGGTTGTGTGACATATCAACATCATGGTGGATGTACTGGTGGATTCATTAATTGCAAGTTTCCAGTGCTAGTTTCACCCAGTACAGCCTGAAAAATTAGCACATGCAACTGAACCAAATTTGGCTGAAACGTTGAGCGTAATCTTAAGATGTGAACATTTGGTTTGAGAAAATTGTCCCTCAAGGCCACAAATGCTGTTTTTGCAGCAGTTTTGTGTTAGCTGATTGTTTCACACACAGCAGGCATACAAGTAGTGAATAGTGGAAATACCACTGCCAGACACGCACACACATTGTAAATGCCTATCACAAAAGGACAAACTTCCATCAAGTTGACAAAACGCTTTTGTAAACCTGGACTTGTTTTCCAACCTGTTCATTATTTCAGCAAATGTTTTGTAATGGCAATTATCTCAACATGTTTTCTTTCTTCCCCTTCATTTACCTGATCCCCTGTCCTCTTTGCTATTCCCTCCCCTCACTTCCTAAACCTTTCTCTCACACACCACCAGACTTCTCATTCTTCAGCTCATAGTACTGCTGCATTGCAGGAGCACACGGAGTGATGATAAGTGGGCGACCCACCTCCAGACGCCAGCCGAAGAGGGTGGATTGTGAGCAATCCAAGTCTCTTGGTTTGACCCTCTGAGGTTAAAGCCATACAGCTAATAAAATACATGGGAGCCTCACATTATGAAATGTGGAAATGTTAATCTGCTGCTAATGTGATTTGCTGCTAACCGGAATATTTAAAGTCTTTTGTGCAAAATAAGTTTTTAAAACAGTGTTTGATGATTGAGAAAGTCACCATGTACTGTGGTTTTCTGTTTGTCCAGACGCATTTACATTTTTTAAAAATAATGCAACTAAAGCTGTCAGCTTGTCAGAAATCTACATTACTTTGTTGTTTTTTGTTTTGTTTTGTTTTTTTTTTGTTTTCTTTTTAACTCTCATTAAATGTTGCTTGTATTTGCTTGATTGACCGACCTTGAGTCAGTTACTGAGTTGCGGTAGGGCATAGTTTTGATAGTTTGATCATCATCGTCATCTAAAAATGTGTCTGGACATACAGAACATGTCTTTATCCTTGAAATTCACCTACATTTAATAATATTTTGTCTCAGTATGCAATCTTCTTCAGACAGAGTTTATTTGACGATTGCTAGTTTGTGCTCCCATGCTAAGAAATTAACATTTGTAGTTTCTTCATGTTTGATGAACTTGACTGATGGTTGATTGTTGCCTTTGGTTTGTCGAAATGTTGGATTTTTACACCTTGTTTTAGTGTATAGATCTGATGTCTCAGGTTTTTTCAGCATTGAAACAGGCCAGAATGTTCACTTTGTATATTTTTATCTTTTTTAGTAGAAATTTCACCCCAGACAACTAACAGTACACATTTTCATTTTGGATGCTTTTTTTCCCCTCCTCTTTGATGCCTGAGTCATGTTTTCAGTATTTTTTGCTCCCATGTTACTGTAAACCTCCATCAGTCCTTGTAACTCCTTCCTTGATATCTTACACTGGAACAATCCCACATCCCTCACTTCAGCTGTGTTCATTTCCTGCCATTTCCTTTTAACTCCTCTTTATTTAAGTTTGTCTCTTCACCCTTTCTCTCGTTTCCTCTCCCTGCATGTGCTCCCCTCCTCCTCTACAAATCCTCCTACAAATCTCTAACTACTCTTTGTTCTCCTCTCATTCTTATCTTTTTCTTTTATGTTGAGTATTTTTGTGACTTTTTGCTGTGTGCAACCAGTCACGCTTCACTAGTAAGTATTGTATTGCGTCTACAGTGCTTTAATAGTTTATGTTGCAGCTCACTAACATCTGAAGCTGAAGGTTAATCTGCAACGCCTCCTCCCTATACCCCATACTTTTACAGATCTGACGTGATAAACTGCCATTTTGTAAATATTGTGTACATATTATGAAAAAATCTAATAAAATTCAAGTATAAAGAACATCTACTGTTGTTTTTAAATAATTTAATGCTTAACGACATAATTGATTCATAGATAAAGTGTTAAAAGCAAAAGGAAAAAACAAAAACAAGCAGTGAAATGAGCCAGGAGCAAGTATGGAGGTTTTTAATAGACATTTTATTATGAAATCATCACTGTGAATGAGAGGCATCTGTGACACTGAAATAAACATAAAAGAGTAGTCTGGTTTGAAAATTAAAATCATTTAGGAGTTTCTGTTCTTACAGCCATGTCAGATGTTTTATTTGGACTTACACAGCTGAAGTGTAATACTTCTTTAGAGTGAACTGGAAAAATTAGCTGGAAAAAACAGTTTTATGAATAAAGGAAGGAAAACATTTAGAAAACTTCCTGAAAAGTACCACAAACTATATCAAATCTTATGAGCTTCAGTAGAAGGAAGATTCACATAACCAGCAGAGAGGAAATGCAGGAGAAAGAGGAAAACATTTAGAAAACCTCCTGAAAAGTACCACAAACTGTATCAAATCTTACACAAAATATCATATTCTAGAAGGTTTTTGCATCCTCTTTCCATTGGCACAGGTTTGAAAGCCGTCAGACTTATACTTCAGACTGTAGGGACCTCGGTTTGACACAAGTGCCTTCCTTTCCCATTGACTTGAATGGGAGGACACAGAGGAGCACTCCAACTCTGAGGGCTTATAAAATCCAAACGATTCAAATTATTACAACGGTTCGAAGAACTTTTGATTAGTATTGTATCCTCAGTCATCTATTAACTTTACCATACCATACCATACCATACCACAATACCATTTACCCCTTCTGAGAAGATATTGTTTGTTCTAAGTGAAATTTTGGCATTTTCAAATGCAAATAGCCGAGAGCCTGTTCATTTTAGCCTAGGGGTGTCAGCACGTGATTTGTAGGTCTTGCGCTCCGTCCACAGTGCCGCCCAAGCGCAATACATGCCTTCTTTCTCTCATGCAGGCAGGCCAAAAAATAACTAACTAAAATAACACTGCTTCAAAGTAAAAATCAGATAGCCAATCAAGTTTATCCATGTGCAAAATCAAACACCCCCCTATTCAACATTGACCTGACATTGATTCAGAATGTAGACATATACAGGAAAAAAACAATACTCCCTTATGTATTTCCTAGCACAGAGGACGCCAGCTTTCACCACTGTAATCTTTTTTTTTTTTAATTTTAATGTAGTTCCAGTAACTGTAATGTAACAGAGCTGTATGATAATTTACATTTCCATAGGTTCATCTTCACCATAACATTATTGATACATTTCTTTGAAGCCTTTTACAAATAAATACATTCAAACAATATCATCTGCTGATATGTGTTCTTACAGTGGTCATATAATTACAGTCATCCACTGACGTCTATTATCTCATTTCACAAAGTGATATATTAGGATAAATGTAATTCAAAACCCTTCCATACCAAAACAAAGCTTTATTTTTCATATATTACACTGGCAAACTGACAACTGACAACTTCAAATCTGTTT
>JAPZDY010000025.1:10340475-10354345 GCA_029783645.1 Ctenochaetus hawaiiensis
GTTAAGTTTAAAAGTGAAAGTAGGAAATTTTCAAGTTAACGTAAAACAGTAAAGAAACTACCAAGATCAAATGGAAAACTGAAGGAGAAAGGAGATAAATTCAGAAACTCAAACTCATAAATAAACTTAGAATTACACGAAAGAAATTAGGAGACAGAAAACAAAGCAAAAACAGGCAAAAGCAGAAAAGCTACTTTAGTTGCAAGAAACCGAAACTGGAACTACATAGCATGAAACAGCAAAGAGAAAATGAGAGAAGTATGAAAAAAGAAAATCATAAGCAAAGGTTGTAGTTACTCAAAGAGAAAAGTTGACAGATTTAAAATTAAAAGACAGAAAGAATAAAAATCTACAAAGTCTAATACTAAGGAAACTAAAACTAAGACAAAAGTAAAGAGCCAATGCAGAGGAAAAACTGAAAAGAGGATAAATTTCATGTTCATGCATATATATGTTTTCTAAAGTGGTACAGAGGACAGAAAAAGAAAGAAAACTAAACTAGAGGGGAAAATATAAGAAAGCTGATAAGATGCACACTAAAATTAGAATAGAAATACTAAAAGGAATAAGCAGGAAAAAAAGGCAAATAGAGAGATAAAAAGAGAGATGCTTCAGTTTCTCTTTAGGGCTTTAAAGACCATTTTTTGTTCACTTAAAATGAATGTGGTGATACTAAACAACAACAACCCGACAACAAAGGTAGTAATAGGACAAGAAAAAAGGTGTGAAAAATGCTACAAGCCAATAAAGAAGAGAAGAGGAAAAGAGAGAAAAAACAAGTTTTATTTAGAGGTAAACATCAAACACAGCAGAAAAGAGAGCAAGAAAAACAAAGAAGAAATTATCAATATGAGTCGAGAAGATGTTCAGCAGCTCTGAGTGAGGAAGGAGAGAACAGAAAAACATGACAGCAAAGAGAAATAAGGCAACAAAAGACAAGATTGTAAATAGAACAAAACAGACTGAACTTTTACACAGCGGGCAGTCATATGAGATAAGATGAGAGAAGCGGGGCTTTGATAAAAGTCTGCAACCCTCAGATTGTGCCGAGAAGACAGCAGCGAAACACTGATTCTTTCTGCAGCTCCTAGCTGTGCACATAAATAACCGTGTGAATGTAAAGCTGCTCAGAAAAATCAGACTTCCCCTGGAGAAACGACAGAAAGCCCTCGATGAGCATCAGGCCCATCAGGTGGTGAGGTACAGAGCCACAGACAGAAACTATATCAGGATTTATGGACAGAAAAGTGAAGAGAAAACTCAGAGATGCAGAGGAAGTATCAGAGGATTAATAAAGACAGCTGTACTAAAAGCAAAAAAAAAATTGTATGAGAGGTAGATTGTTAGAAAGGAAAAAATAAAAAGTAAAATTCCAACTACACTGAGTCAAACATTAGTTCTGCATTTGGAGTAATGATACCAGTGTCACAGCTGTCTCTCAGTCGACTGACTAACTACACAATAACCTCACACACTCACACTTACACACACACACACACACACACACTCACACACACACACACACACTGTCAAACAGATTTAGTATATAATTGACATAAAAAATAAGTCATTTAACATTGTACAAAATGCTCTTCTTTTGTACAGTGTGACCCGTGAAAATCCCAGATATTGCTCAAGAAAAATCGTTCTCACAGTATTTTAACTTCCCCTCTGCAGTGTGAGCCATCTACCAACATCAGCACTCTTTTAATTCAGAAAACAATTAAGCAACCGTCAATATATTACATAACTTTCTCTTCCAGGTGCTAAAGTATTTACAGCCTCAGTCTGTTTAGTCTCTCGAGGAGAGGTCGTGATGGAGACAGGAGGTAAAACCATTTCTGCGTTTACAAAGTTTAAGGATCTCATCATCTGTCCTGCAGCATCCATGGATCGGCCAATCACAGAGTTCAAGATAGGCGTCCTTATCCGCGCCCGCCAGCCGGGTGGCTCAGTACGGAGTGAAGCGGTTGTATCCTCCTCTGTACAAACTGGCCTGTTGACAGAAGCAGTATGCCAGGTGTGACCAGGGACTGTTGTTGTAACAAGATAGCTTTCAACAGATGGTGTGTGCGTGAGTGTGTGTGTGTGTGCTGTAACTCACCACTGTACCAACTCCATATGTTGTCGTTGGTCCAACTGAGTGGTGATAGGGATCTGCAGCTGTGGCATAAACCCGTCCGTATCTGGTCAGACACATCAGAGACAGATGTGAATGTCAGAAGCTCTTAGTAACCTGACCTTCTTTATTTTAGTAATTCAGCCACTTAAACTTCTTATTGCTGGTCTTAGATGTTGCTAAAGCATTCTCCACAAACTTTGGTCAAATTTCTTTAAAACTTTCTGGCAACAGTACATAGGACATGATTTACACGCATTAAGTGACATATTTATGGTTATTTACTCTTAGTACATAAAGGAAAAACAGTCAGAGGAAAAACTAATTTATTATTTCATCAACTAACTGAGGCTTAAAGTGGGCTATAAAGCTTACACTCCCTCTAATTTACTGTATTATTTATCAATGTAGCGTATTCAAAGCTTGTGCATTATGGACATTGACTTTAATTTAAATGGATCCAGATCACTTTGGAGATGTCTGTTTATAGATGATATTGAGTTTTGACATGTGAAACAAACATTACAATGTGTTGATGAAAACTGTCAAAAAACATATTCAGATACACTTTTTGAGGTAGATGAAGATAGTTGAGAGTTCTTAAAATACAATGCAGTTCAAAAAAAAAAACTTGTCAGACTTGTATAAAATGAAAACACTTTGTCTAAATAAAATCAAGCATATTTTGTCACTTCTGAAAACCCCTAAATCCCTGGTATAAAGAAAAACTTCCTAAAAAAAAGCTGATATGAGTACTCTCTGTGTGTGTGTGTGTATTGTTTATCTTCTTACCCATCACTGTAGGCTGCGGTGGCAGCGGACGCTGACTGAGCCACTCTGTATGCTGCAGGATATCCACCCTGCACAGAACAAAACAACACAGCATGACTGTAGGTGCAGTGCTTAGAAACGACTTCAGGAGGAAACGTGTGAGAAGTTTTTGGTGACTTACATAGACTTCTGCTCCATACAGTCCATCCTGATACACCACCCTGATAAAGTGAGTAAAAACAGTGGTTAAAGGTTTGCAGTGATGAGGATGTTGTGGAGTGGACAGTAGGTAGGCATGAAGCATGGAGTGTTACCCCGGGTAGGCGGGCACAGCGGCAGGTGTGGCAGCAGCAGCAGAGCGAATGGTGTTGTAAACGGCTCGACCTCGACCACGCAGCGCAGAGCCCCGATAGGCCAAGGTGGGAGTTGCTACAGGATATGGGAAACTGGCGACTAGAGAAACAGAGAAGGAAGGGATGGTTAAAAATTGTAGAAAAGGGACATTGGGAATGCTGATGATCCGATTACAATGACAGATCAGAGCTAAACAGGAAAATGTACCTGTGTAGAGTTCAGGTGCATACATCGCTCCCATGACAGGGTTGATCTTCCATCCAGAAGCTACATAGAAAAATAAAAGACTTAAAAATTTGTCCACCCACAGATATAAACAGAGGTCTCCCAGAATCTATTGAAGTGTCTTACTTGAAATTTCTCCGTTCACAAGAGGCGTCTGAGGTTTCTTGGTCACTACTCTTGCAGTGGCATTGTTAACCTGGGGTGAAAGAGAAAAGGACAAAGGCAATGATGAAGAATAATAATGCAGAGTAAAAGGTTGGAAAGGTACCAACAGTTGGAAATCCTCCCTCACCTCGATCTTTCTTCCTTCCACAATTGTCCCATTCAGCTTTTCTCTTGCCCTGTCAGCCTCAGTTGCACTCTCAAAGGTGACAAAGCCGAAGCCCTGCAAGTTCACACGGTCATATTGTTAATTATAGTCTGATTTTGTTAATAAAAAATATTATTTCATATTTGATTACCTGTCCGTGATGCTCACCTTTGACCCCCTCTCATTGAAGATAATTTCTACATCAAGGATCTTGCCAAATTGCTAAAAATGTCAGAATAAATGTTTTATGTGAATATAATACTAATTTTACTCATACACAGATGAAATTATTTAGTTCAGTTTTTCAACAGTTGTATGCATCATGATATACAACAGTTGACAAAGTCATACCCCGAACATCTGGCGGAGGTCTGGGTCTCTGAAGCGGAAAGGGATGTTAGAGACGTGAAGGCGTTTTGGCTGGGCCTTACCTGACCCCTCCTCATCACTTACACTTCCTGCTCCACCCCCTGATGACACAGACACACTCAGAGACTGGGGGTCAGAGGTCACAGGGGCCAAGGCCTCCTCCTGACAGAGAGAAGGTATGAAAAAGAGGAGGAGGAGGAGGAGGAGGAGGAGGAGGAGAGGCGAGTATGTGGATAGAAGAGTGGAAGAATCAACAGGAAGGAGGATGTGAAAGAACAAACAAACAGAAAGATGGAAAACAAAAGATGGAAAAAGAGAGAGTATGAATGAGATAAGAGCAGGTGTGAAGGAAAAATGGGGAAAGGGCATCAGTAGAAAGCAAAGAAAGAAAGAGGAAAAATACAGAGTCAATTAAAAAACTCAGCAACATCTGTCAGAGAAATCCAATGGTGTAAAAACTCAGTTGCGTAAGCATCACATGGCATTAGGCAAAGATCATTTTCATGAAGTCAAGTGATTCAAACCAAAGTTCAAAGAGCATTCAGCAACCAGTGATCCCTCTCAGGCAAATGTGAGGAGGCATGAGAGGGGCTCCGTTTTAGTGAGGCTTCTTTAAATACATGCCTGCTGAGGAGTCTAAGACTACTGCACTCTACAACGATGATAAAGATAAAACATCTGACAACAAATCTACTTATGCTTACTCAAGATATGACAAAGAGAGTTTAAGATTAAAGTTTAAGCTAGAAGTGTTGATGGTAACCTCATCTGATGATAAATGTAATATTTAAATGAGGAAATATTAATATAACGTTAACAACACACAAATATATATATGTATGGCGCAATTAATTCAGAAACAAATAAATCACTTCTTTTTCTGTCAATTTTTGCTTTGTCTCAGTGGATGGCAGCAATACCAGCAATACATCTAAATGTTAATTGCCAACCACCGTGAAACAGAAAAATTGAGAAAGTGTAACTGTTCTTTTTACACATTTTTATGAAGTTATGGATACAAAGTGTCTCCACCTTTCTACACTTATAGTTTGAGCATATTTCAATTGCACAAAAAAGACAAAACACACAATGAACAAAGTTAAAGAGGAATTTGACTGATTGCATTTTTTAAAAATAATTTTCTATAGATTTTGTGATAAAATCGTGACTGTGATTTCCACAATAATCGTGTAGTGAAAATCTAGTACCATGACAGCTCCAGTTAAACTCTAATAAATAACAAGAAAGACTGTAACTTAGGGCCAAGTTGCCTTATGATTAATATCATATTATCTTAGCAGTTGAAATTATCTGTAAAATACATATAAAACTGTGGTAATATTGAATTAAAATTGCCTCATGCACAAAAATAACAAGGCTTAATGTGCCAAACCCAAACATTCACTATCCCACAATGCACCACGATGCTAGTGTGTGCACTTGTATGTGCATGTATGTGTTGGTCAAGTAGTGCAAAAAAAGAAATGTTAATTTAATATATGCTTTTTAAGACAGAGGAATGAGTCCAAACAAGAAAATAAGAGTAAAAAACATTTGCTAGAAAAAAAAAATCAGTGAGCTTCAGCAGTGAGAGAGGGAGCAGAGTGCATTGTGAAGAAAAAGAAACATTAAAAAGCAAAGAAAAAATTACAGGAAAAGTGTTGATATGGGAAACAAATTGCAGTCCTTTATGCAAACTGAAGACTTAATTATTAGCATTCTAGTACCAAGAGGCAGATAGTGGAAAAAGCCTCAGTGCAGCAGTGAAGAATGAAATTAAACCATAGTAAACAAGGCAAAGAAGGTGCGCAAAAAGCTTGAAAAGGAAGAGGGTGAAGAGGTTGGGGGGCAAGGGGGCAGAGATCAAAACTGAACGTTCCACAAGAGTCAGTCTGGGGTCACGGTGCTGCTTTTCTGCCAAGGGTTAAAGGTCATTTGTAAAGGGGCATAATTATTAATTTGGGGACAGACAGAAAAAGGTAGAGAGACGCATTCAGGCCACTGGATCACACTTCACTGGCTTGCCATTGCTAACTACTGCAGCATCACTTCCACCCACACACCCACACACACACACACACACACACATACACACACCACAGACAAGCTACAGTGGAGGGGAGTGGGGGACAGGGAGAGAGGGTTGAGTTGGGTGGTGGTGTCATGTCACGATGCAGAAATGTGTTTCTGGACCTGAGCGATATTTCAGAGGGGGGAAAGGGGGTCATCTGGTCAGCCTCCCCCTTTGACCCCCTCCCTCCATGGCGACGTCTCAACTTTCTCCAAAATCAGCACGGACCCAAGTATGTCAGGGGCTCTAGTAATAAAATATATAGATGGGGCCACAAAACACCATTCATGAGAGGAGGAAGAGAGATGTGCTGCAGCAGGACACAGAGCTGAGCTGCCACACAGGTCAGACTAAACACCTCTGTCCTTATCAAAGTGGACAGTGTTTTCATGCCGAAGAAGATCAGATCATTGCAGCTATGTACTGTCATAATTCCACTGCAAAAAAAGATCACAGAAACTTCTGTCTGCATAGAGACCTAAACTCTTTAACTTAATTTCAACCTGCTTCCAAACAAAGTCACACAGTAATTGCAAAGAATTTTCCAGAAGCGTGTCAGAGATGAGCTTAAAGTTCACGCTATCAGCTCTGCTGGATAAACTAGCTGACTGTTAAAATAACAAGCTAAAATGCTACCAATGAGAAATGCTAGCATGTTGATGATTAGCAAGTATAATGTTAGCATGGTACAGCACTGAATCTTAGTTTCTTGCTGTTGTGTTAACATGCCAATATTTGATAGCTAGCATGAAACACAAGTTACAGCAAAGGCTGGTGGGAATGTCATCAGGTTTGCAGGTATTTGGTTATGAAGCTGCTGAATGAATTAAATATTTTGACCTGATGAGGGTGCTAGAAGAAAAGTCAGAGTATCACCAAAGTAACAGGGATTTAGGTAGGTGGAGATGAGTTATACAGCTCTCATTACATGCACAAGCATTTCAACCACCTGAATGATTAAATACAAAGTTTGAAGCTTATAATTTATATGATTTTTGTTTTTTGAGTAACTGAAAATTGCAACTCAACACTGGTTGAGAAAATGGTCAACATCTGCCTTCATTTTGTGATATAGTGAAAATACAGTGAAGAAATGGGATGCTGAATTCAAACGTGGCCAAGAGAGATGACAGCGCGAAGGTCAATGTTCTTCATTTTCTCAGGCAGTGCTGACTTGCAGTTTTTAATGACACGAAACAGAAACAGCACAAAAGTTATTAACCTCAAACTTTCTGCATAATCATCCACAGATTTGAACCGCACAGGCATGTAATGAGATCTGTATAACTCATGTCCTTCAACTTTAGGCCAAAAACTTATCAGTCACTCCCAGTTTTTACTCAAAACCAAACCACTGTCACTGACTAAGGATAATGCAGATTGTTGCAATATAATCAAGAGAAAGAAAAATTTTGGTAAATACTTGGGATAAGTTGATTTTTATTGGAGGCAGGTTGAAAAGATCTTGCTACACTAGCAAATGTCTTCACTTGTTTAAGAAAATAAGAATTTACATAAAGACTACAGACTACAGGAAAATTGCACCTTAGCAAGATTTTTGACAGTTTGATAAAATCAAGAACAAAGCAAAGTATCTTACATAAATGAACATACAGCTGCTTTTATAAGTAAAAAGTCACACCACTATAGAAATAGTTTGACCTCTATGAGTTATGTTTAATCCCTTGACTGTGTTACACACCTAGCTCGTAATTGTCGATACCCACACAACATTTCAAAGCTAAACTCCTGAAAGGTGATCTGTTTTATTGCCTGCTAAATAAGACACAAGAGAGAAGGAAACATGCAGATTTATTTTCAATAACAAATCACTCAGCTTCCCTCCCCTCCCCGACACCCACACACTTTGCTGTACTGAGTGTGAGCGGCATTCCCGTACATGGACACAACAGTGGAAGTGGGTCTCTAAATATAGAAGGAAACTCTATCTGGCCGTGTTCCTCTGATAGGACCTATGGATGTACTACCTGTATCAGCAGTGTTTCTTCTCAGATTAACTAACTGAGGATCATATTTTATTGGGGCATTGAATTCCTTTTGCAAACTCTTCTTACCGTGTTACTGGATGTGAGAGCCTCCGCCCCCTCGAGCTGAGGGCCCTGATACACTCTGAGCTGGGGATGTTCAGGGTACTCTGAACTGGCATGTGCAGAGCTAAAATCAAGTGGGGGCAGCCTGCCTGCAGATGATGACGGACCCTGACCTGGTGGGGGGTAGGAGGGAGGTGGGGCGTAGACCTGAGGCAGGGTGGGGTCGCCGCTGCCGGGGACGGCCTCCTGTGTGGGGCCTCCCTGAGGAATAGAGGGAGAGAATGTAATTAGCCACTGAGGCCTGATGAGGTATCAGATGTCAGAGGTGTAAACAAACCAACCACCATGTTGTTGCTGTTGGAATTTTTTAAGTTGACGAATTGTTAAACGGTTGAATTTGAATAAATATTTTTTTTATGCATAAACCAACATCAGATAAACATACATGACATGAGAATGACAGACAGTACATGGAGAAACACTAAAAAGCACATATGGTGGAAATGTCCACAAGTTTATTGAAGCTAAATGTTTGTAACCTCCAGTTTAAATACTGAAACCAAAATGATCTGTAACTGCCACTGGTGGAAAGCAACTAAGTACATTTACCCAAGCACTTCACTTAAGGTACAACTTTTAAGTATTTGCACTTTACTTGAGTATTTTAAGTTTCTATTTGACCTAATGCTTCATTACAACTCAAAAGAGACATGTTACATTTTACCTAACTACATTTATTTGATTACTTTGGCCACTTTGCAGATTCAGATGAAAACTTTATATAATCACCAAACAAATCATGATGCATAATTATGGGCTAAGACCAAATAAAACTCTATTGATCCCAGAGGAAAAGTCACAAGTCATTTAAATGAGCTCCACCTTCACCTTCTTTAATATTAAAAAGATGAGCACATTACTGCATCACTATTAGATGTTATAATCAAATACTAATATGTATAACAATAGGCATTATTCTAAAATAGGCAACTCTTCTTAAAAAGAACTTTTATTTTTGGTATTCGAATTGCCAATATACTACTAATATTTTTGGTACTTTAATTTGGAACTGAGCACTACTGCACTGTGGTATTGCAAACTTTACTTAAGCAAAAGATGAACATATACAGCTGCATATAGCTAGAACTGAAACAGTTCGTCAAAAAAATAATTATTTAATCAACACAAAATTAATTGGCAAAAGTTTTGACAAAAAAAAACCTTTATCATTTTCTTCCAAGCAAAAATGCCAGATAATCCTAATTTATGACCTTGTAAAAGAAGCTTTTCTTTGTTGAAACAGTAAGACAAATAAAGCAGAGAAACTGTCACAACTGTCATTTTGAACTATTTTTGACATGAAATCAATCCTTGATGAAAATAAGTGTTAGCTTAGTTTAGCTTTGAGTAACTGAAACCTTGAAAAGATCTGATCAATACAGCTTCATCTCAGTCAAATCACACTGAAAAAATGACCAATTTTTAACTCCTTCAAGTAAGAAACAGAGGCAACTACGAAGAGAAGTGGACATGTTAGCATGCATGAAAACAGATCTAAACCACACAGCAACAGAGGTGATCAGCCAGCCTTCATACAAGTGAACTATCCAGTTAGGAGCTGAAAGCATTGTCTTACCTCTTCACTGCATTCCTCGATCTCTGATGCATTGTCCAACAACTGCAGCATGTTTTAATGCTCACAGACCACCCCCCTACCACACCATAAGTTCTACTCATCCACCAATCACATCAAATGATTGCCAGAGCAAAAGGGACAAGGGAGCCACACCAGCTGTAATCATCTGTAACTGTCAATCAACCCCTAACCACACACCCACCCTCATGGACACACACATGAACACAGACACACAGAGCTCATCCCCCAAGATGAGTATTTATAAATGTAAATGCTCCTTCATATCATGCTAAAGGTCGACTCCAAGAATAACACATTAGAGAGGCCAAGTTGGTAGCTTTTGCAGAAACATTTTTCGAACAATGTGTACTAAATCTGTTCCCCCTATGCTATGTGGAACAGAAGAAGGTCTGCACACCTCAGCTCCCTTTTCAGGTTTTTAGCTGAACTGTGCAGACCCTCTTCTGTTTCATGCTTGTACTGTTGGTTTTAGCACCCTCGTCTATGTGGTTATGGATGTGTGCATTTTCAACGTTTTGGACCCTCTGCAATGTGAAACATGCTTGATTGCCTTTAAAATAACTCAGGACTTAAACTTAAATAATTTTGCTTTCTCTTTAGTTTTTGTTCCGTTCTGAGTGACATCTGTTAGACAACAGCCAGTGTAAAACTTGCGCATGACTTCTTGAAAACAGCTTTTTAATTTTTTTTCGCAGGAACATTTTTTTAATTCATGCTCAAGTATTTAAGAGAGCAGCAAAACAGCAGTAAAGGGTAGAGCATAACACTCAAAAAAAATCATACTAAAAGATATGGGAAGCACAGACATTACGATTATTACATACATTTACTTTGTGTTGCACTCAAGCACAGTAGTAATTTACAAGTACTTTGTTGGTTATGATGTTTTTAGAGTGTTCCTCACCTAAATTAGATTTTTTTATATTATGTAAGACAAAGATAAAAGAAGTGAGAAAGAAATGAGAGAATCTTTAAGTATTTAGAAAAGCACTATATAGGTATTTACTTATTTACTTCTATGTAAATATATTTATAATGCAGAGTTTTATGCAGATTTAATTTTTTATTTTATGGGAAAGGAATTATTTAACATTTTTGGAAATATCCTAATGAGCAAAACAGCCGACCCTCTGAGCCAAAAGTTAGATGAGAATATTGGTCCACTCTCATTTCTGTTACCCTCTACAAAGCCACAGCAGCTGTTAGCTTAGCTTAGCATAAAAACGGTGTAAATAAGTAGCTTGGCTCCCAGTTCTTACACTTTTGTTTTTACAAAATGTAAACAATCAAAATATAAAATGTAAATTAAAAGGCTGCAAAGGTACATGGAGGTTTTATTTTTTACTGCCAGGCTACCTGCTTCTTCATTTTCACTCCTTACACTAAACTAAGCTAACTAGCTTCTAGCTGTAGCTTCATATTCAATAGACAGACATGAGAGTTGTATTGATCTTTTTTAATCTTGTCAATGTCTTGCTCCTATGATCAAAGTATTCTTTAAAAATTGTTATTGATACTACTAATAGTTTTTCAAAATTAAAGGATTATTGAAGTTAAGCCGTTTCTCCAAGCAGTTAAACTTGGAGCCATGAGCCACCTTAACACACAAAATGTCAAACGTTTGTCAGCCAGCTTGAGAATTTAGAAGGATCTTTTATAATTAAAAACCTTCTCCACTATCATTTAATGACCACATCTCTCTATCAGCTGTTGTATTCAAGAAGTATAAATAATAAGATTAGGCCATGCAGATGCGCATGCTACAATAATTTAAGAAACTGGAAGAAGAAATGTTGAAGAATGTTGATTGTAAGTCAAGCTCTTAAACTGCACATAAAGTTAAGTCCATAGCTGGCAGCATAAAAGAAAAAAGCTTACTGCTAATGTCAGCATGCTAACATTCTCACAGGGACTGTATCAAATACTGATTTTAAGCACATATAAACTTTACCATGTTAACCATCCTTGTTTAGTGCATTACACCATAAACCAATGTATTGACATGAAAATTCCAATGTTATAATGCTAGATAAAGTCAGGAGATCACCAAAGTTATGCGATTTATACAAAAGTGAATTTATAGACCTGCAGTTGAGGTATTTCACCAAAGACACACAAACAAACAAACAAACAAAAAAACAAAAACCCCTTAAAAAACCCATGATATATGGAGGCAAAAGTCAGGGTATCATTAAAGTCAGCTGTTTTCATCTGCTAGAAACCATGAATGTCTTTGCAATTTATTTAAACCAACCCATAAAATATCGGTAAGATATTTAAGACTGCACCTAAGTAGTGTCCCAAAAGATGAGCTAAGATGCTAGTGAGGCTAAAAATTAATTTGAATACTATGACAAGCTTAGCCCATTATCAAATGTGTTGATGTAAGTTTTCAAAATGTGGAAAGTACAGCATATTAAAGGATTCTCCAGTGTTGTGATTCATCATGATGTCTCATACGAGTCACTCAAGGCAGCTTCACTATCATGCAAGAGCATGTTTCCAAACACTAACTTGTGCCTGTATTGTGTCTTGTTTCTCTCAGTAAACATCCAGTGTGTGACTGATGGATGAGTGAAGATACTGCAATCTGTTAGATTTCATTACCAATCCTCTTCTTCTACTCTGTTTTTCCCACAGGCTGTAACTAACGATCATAGTGGGTAATTAAGTACTACAGCGTCAGCAGACGTAAAGACTCCGTGTCCCCCTCCTCTCCTTGCAGGCTTTTTTCGATTTCCATTTGTTCCCTCTTTCTCTCGTCTCCCTCCTCAGCTGTCAGATTGTGGTCAGAGGTCAACGGCTCTGAGCCAGGTGCCTGCTGGGACAGCTGCACCAGGATTTACATGCAGACGATACGCACTACAGATGTGGCTTTTAAGGGCTTGCTGAGTTACAAATGTTACTGAACACATAGTCTGAAAAAAAAAACTAAATATCCAATTTCTTTTTCCACTCATTCATTTTTTTTATCATTTAATCTTGATTTTTACTTTTTAGATGCCTTCAGTAAAATTCTAAAATATATTTTTGGCTTTCATTGGGTAGTTAAAAACTTTGAGAAGCTGTAAAGACAGGCAAGAGCCAGACAGCAAAGACTGACATGTAACATCTGATCAGATTTCAAACTTACAATATTCAGACGGACACAACACTTGAACCAAACAGACATTTTTGGGCACAGTCCTTAGAAATATAATATTTTAAATTTCAGAGAAGCAGCACGTCACAATGCATTTTGGAGGTGTATCTCACAGATCTCCTTAAAACTTTTTGGGCTCTTGTCGCCTCCAAACTATATCTTTCTCGACACCTGTTTTTTTCAAGGTACCCCACTAAATATTCTTTAATAAAAAAATTATGTAAATATCCTGCTTGAGCAGCTAAAATACTAAATACTGAAATGCACAATAGGAAAGTTTTCACACCTATTTTAAGTACGTTTGACTGCAGACAACAGGATAGGTGACAGAATCTCCTCCTGTGATTATCTGCTCTGCTCAGGAGAGCTAAAAATACAGCTAGTGTGAACCAAAGAGACAAGGTAGAGAAATACCAGATGCATTGTGGCATTGATGGTATGTCAGGGACACTTAGACACACATGCGCTTACACACACACACACATACTCACACACAAACACACACTTGTCTGGACTGCTGGCATCACTGAGACCACGGGACTAAAGATAACCCTTAACGTGTCCTTACTATCAAATAAATAAGGTCTTTTGCAATCAGTGCTTTGCTCAGCCACAATCAGGCCCCTGACTGCTTCTGTGCGTCACGTATTTAGTCAGTGCTGTATTAAGAAACACATCACTAAAATAAATTAGAAGTAAGATGTTAAGGAAATTAATGATCTTTGTTTTGCTCTAATTAAATATTTTCCTCCTCACTGGGTATATTTTGTCTTGATGGTCTATTAACCATACTGACAATAA
>JAPZDY010000025.1:10359053-10386015 GCA_029783645.1 Ctenochaetus hawaiiensis
TAGTTCAGAATGGTACAGTCCACATACCTACCGTATGGATGTACCGGATACGCCCACTAGGTGAGGTCATTTTTCAACTAGGAAGTGAATTTATTCTATGCTTTTCCGTGTGAATGGGCAGTTACATGTGCAGGCTCTGTTGGAGACCGGAGTTATTAAACTGTGGCGTCTAAACTTTATTAATGTAAGTAATGAGAGTTTTCTTCTCTGTCTTGTTATTGTAGCCGTCAGT
Source organism: Ctenochaetus hawaiiensis (assembly GCA_029783645.1). NCBI lineage: Eukaryota > Metazoa > Chordata > Actinopteri > Acanthuriformes > Acanthuridae > Ctenochaetus > Ctenochaetus hawaiiensis. The sequence continues at coordinate 10,359,286 of JAPZDY010000025.1, forward strand.
CACTGTGGTAGCGGCCAAGTCGCGAGCTGTTTAGTTTCCCGATGCTAACGTTTGCTCAACGGTTTCTACTGACCAACGTATAAAACTGATACATATTAAAAAAAGGCATGGCTTTTGTGCTTTAAACTCTGCCTCTTACATTTGATTTGTGCTTTTTATTTCATTTTCTGTAATATAACATGACGTGGTCCTGCTATGTTGCTGTTAGCTTACATTGCTGCCGAAAGTTAGCTGTCTGGAAATAAACTTAGATCTTGAAGGTAAGGGAACGATAGAAGATGCATTTAAATCAGATCCGAGCTGATTTTTCATATCATGAATAATTTAACTACGGTCCTTCCTACAGCAGAGTACAACAGTCAAATGAGGTGTTTGCTTTAGCTTAACGTTAATGCTCGTCTCCTATACAGACTGAGAAATGTGTCACAGCTTATTCATGAGGCATAATATAATATAAAGACGAAAAACATGTAGCTGTAATGCTGACACTTTGTCTTTGCATTGTATCTCCATTAGCGTTTTAATAAGCCTGGTTTAAAATAAAGTTGCATTGTACTGAAACATTGCAACAAGGTGCTTTTGCATACAACTCACCGGAAGTTGCGTCAATTGGGGAAAATCTTCGGAGAAATTATTGTGAAACATCGAGGAAATATATAATTATTGTTTTTGCTTTTTAATTTAAATTAAGCTTATCAATATCTTTGGACAAACTTTCCACAGTCAAAAATTAAATAAGACTGAAACAGAGACGTGGTACTCAAAAAAAAAATGAATATCTATTAAGACTATTAAACTAATAGCTTTCAGAATACAAACATGTTTCTGCAAACGTGTCCACAAATAAAAAGAAAATATTGTGAAAATTCATGATTTAGTCTTAGTTACCTGTCTTAATAATTAAATAATATAACTAAATAATTAACTAATTCATTAATTAAATGCAGATTCATCTTTGCAATGACATTTTCTCAGTGACAAAGATAAGATAACTCAATAGAAACAAAATACAAAAAGTATAACGAAAACTTTTGACATCAAGGAATGAAAAACGAGGCGGAAGACAGACTTGTGGTTTGCACTTAGTCATAATTTAGGTCCATCTAAACCCAGCCCACACTCTTGAAAAAAAAGTATCATCTCCACATATCAACTTTATGTGATCAAGCACTAGCAACACTTTTTTTAAAACCTCAGAAAGGATTTAGATTGTAGAGCTAGTTATTTTCAATCCCACCAAAGTTATATTTGTTGCACGTTAATGAGATTGGTTGTTTTGCACTGACTTTATGAGTTACTTTTTGTCCATCATGCTTTGCACTGTGTTGCTCTCATGATCATAAACTGTCTGTCAATGATGTTTTATATGCATGTTTTACTTGAGCGATAGTTCAGAGCTGGGTTTGTGTTTCTGTGCCAGCAGAGAAATGTCTCCTGATGAGCTGGTGTACTTGGGAATTCTTGCTGCCTCCATTCCTGTTGGATTCCTCTTTCGTTACCTCAGTAAGTAGTTTGGTCAGCATAGACTTTTAGCACAAGATACATGCACATATGAAATTCAAACAAATGGAAAACATTAGGCAAAGTGCCCTTGCATTGTTTGTAACCCTTACCCTGAGCTGCAAAATACAACTGTGAGACAGAAAATAGAAAATAAAAAAGGGTTTATTTTTGTGGGCAAAATACCAAACACCAGACAATCTCAATTTAAAATAATTTATGTCCTGTGGAGGAGGGCTGCTCTTTATCTACAGCTTGAATCCTCCTCAAGATGCTCATACATACATATTTAGAAATGTGTCTTATAGGATAGTGGATCATTTTTGTACAGGCAAGCCTTCTGTTTTATGAGGGGATGAAGAAAGTGAAATCTGCTCAGCAGTCTCCGCTCTATAGTATTAAGGATTAGGGATGTTTAATCTGGAAAGCATGAATGACAGTGAAAGAAGACTTTAATTAATCTCCTCTTTTGTTCAGCATTTCTCCCCTTAACCTTATGTTAAGCCTGTCAGTATGCTTCACAACCTCAGTCACAGTTCACATACCGTCATGTATTTTTAAACATTTGTGTTATTGTCACATAAACATTTCTATCATCCAGAGTTTTCTATTTAATGCACCTACATATAAAATACACTGATATGTACTGATATATGAAAGGGACGATGTACGTACAGTATATGTACAAAATGTACACACATGTTGTATTAGTCACAAATTATTCTCCATACTGGATACTTACCACTTTTGAGGAATGCTGACAAGCTTGTTGTATTTGGGTTGCACCTGTCAATGCTTGACAGTGTCAATCCACTTAGAAGCAGCTAAAAGTAGTAATCTGGAAGTGATACTTTTCACACCATGTCTGTATTTTTATTAATTCAAATTAATAGCGCATGTCAATCAACACTGTTTCTCTTATGATTTGTCTCAGGTGCCATGTAAGTTCTTGGTAGATGTTGTAGGCGGCTCGATTGTGTAGTTTTGCTGTCATTCCAGGTCCTCCTGTGAAGCAGGGGGCAGCTCTTCTTCTGGGCCTCTCCATTACCATCGCCACCTGTCACATCCACACACTCCACTCTCTGGTGACAGTGATTGGAACATGGATTATTGTAAAGAGCAGCTGGCGGTAAGTGACAAATATCCATGCTTTTACAAACTTATTTTACTGTATGATAGACATGCAATCTTAGTGGAAAAGTCAGGACAGAGGCACAGACTTACAACTATTCTGTATTCATTAATCTGCCAGTTATTTTCTCAAGTAGATTAATAAGTCATCAAAGTCTCTTCATAAGCTGCACTGCAAATACAGCAGAGACATGACATGTGGACTCACTCATTAAATGTCTGTGTTTACAAGGCATGCCCCAGCATTGAGTCTCAGCTGGACCTTCCTCTACCTCCTCTTCTTCCGGCTGGTCACTCGGTTTGGGCTGCCATCACCGACACCTTTTGCCAACGCCGTCCAGCTACTTCTTACTCTCAAGGTACAGAAACTTCATCAGCTGATTAATCATCTACAGCAACAAGCAGAATCTCAACAATTTATGCATCTTTGTCGCTTTTTATGTATTGTCTCTGTTTTTGACTCAGATGGTGAGTCTAGCCAATGAGGTGCAAAGCTTCCACATAGAGAAGAAAAAGGAAGTAAGCTCTTTTGCCAAGTCTCCTGTCATTGGTGGCCTGTCTCAGGAGCCCTCTCTCTACGATATTCTGTCCTATAGCTACTGTTATGTCGGTATAATGACAGGTAAGTCTGTGAAAATGTCTGACACTTCTAAGAGTTATCTTTGTGTGTGAGCTATTGTTGATGTTCATTTGCTTTTGCATGAATTTTAACTGTTGTCTCTCTTTGTCTCACTCTCTGCTACTTGTCCAATATTGTGTGAGTCCCAGTCATTTTCAGTATTATTTAAAATTTCTACTGGTTTTCATATATCTCTACTTTCTTTTTTGTTTTCTTACTCCTCTCTGCTATCCAACGACTCCCTCTCTTCTTCTAAACTACACTGTCCTCCACTGGTCCCTTTTGTGTGTTGCATTATCCTGATTTTCCATTTCGTCCATCACTGTCTTCTCAACACTCCTTTGTCTCATCCCTCCATCTTCCCAAAGGACCGTTTTTTCGCTTCCAAACGTACATTGACTGGCTGAGGCAGCCGAGCCCACAGACCCTGCCTGGCAGGGAGCCATGCTTGCAGCGTTTGAAGATGGTTCCTGTCTACGGTGTTCTGTTCCTTGCTGTCAACTCCGTTTTTCCACTGTCTTACGTCCGCACAGAAGAGTTCTTGGATCAAAACTATTTCTTCAGGTATTGTTACAATGCATTTTTAATAATTACCCAATTAAGAGATATGATTTAACACAAATGATAACATGAGCATAAAATGAGCATGTGGGGAACTGCAAACAATACAAAGATTTCAATGCCCAATATTCATTTTCTACCACTACAGAGCTCTCTGTCAAAACAATGAAAACAAAAGATGTAGTTTGATGACATTTTAAAGTATCCAAGGGTTATGGGATTTGTTTATTTCAATGTTAAACAGCAACCATTGCAGATAAAAATCTATGTGACTGACTTGTGCCAAAAACGTTTCCAGACAAGGTAATTTATTAAAGTTTTGTTCAAGTAATGTTTAGTCACGTTTTACGACTTTCTTCCTTACTCTCACACTGGTGATACTGTAGAAGTTTGAGACAGCTGACAAAATGAAATATTCTGTTCCCTTGAATAAAATTATAAAAGTAAAATTATGAATTTCTCTGAATTTGAGAATTGTTTTTTCAGGTTTTGTAAGTTTATCAGAAGGGAAATAAAATGAAATGAGACAAATAAATGAAACAAAACACTGAACAAAATAAATACATAGCTCTGTGGTTTGGTAAAGTTACAAATATTTCCCATGAAGTCAAAGAAGATTACAAACTGCAGAGGCCCAGTAGTTATTAAGGTTTAATTCTCTCAATAAGATCCCTACTCTTTTGTGAAGAAGAGATAAATAACGTACTCTTAATCTCGTTCTCTGTCTGTCTTTCTCTCTGTCACCAGGCTTTTCTACATGATCGCAGTGTTCTTCGTGTTTAGGATGCGTTTTTACGCAGCCTGGTGTGGAGCTGAGGCTGGCTGTATCAGCGCAGGTCTGGGCTGTTATCCAGAAAAGGCGCTGTCCAAACCCGGAGGAGGACCCTCTGTCAACTACAGGTACATCAACATAAGGCTTTAATGAATAATACAAGGGGATGCATCAATAATTGCTCACCAAATACCAAGGTGTTTTTGGAGTTCATATTTTTATATTTACGGCATTTTGTTCTCCAGTCCTGATCCCACTGCTGAAGAGAAATACGACTTCAAAACCATCCAGAACATCGACTGCTACAACACTGACTTCTGTGTGAAGGTCCGTCATGGCATGCGTTACTGGAACATGACGGTGCAGTGGTGGCTGCATCACTACATCTACCCCAATTCACCCTTCAAAGCCTACACTCTCAGGTAAGGCTGCTTTCCCGGCATGAATCACCATACTCATTCATCAATCCCTGTGTGGTTCATTCCAAAGTGCCATCATGAGGCCTGTGCAGTGAGAGAAAATGTTAGGTAACAGCATTCTGATTTTAAAATGTGTTTTCTTGTTATTCTGTCCCGTTACTAATCAGACCGTGTGCAAATATATGTAAATGTGAATTTCATGTAGCTCCATTTCCAAAAAAAAGTATTTTATTTTTAGACACACTGACAGTTCTCAAGGTAACAGAGAAACATGACACTCTGTGTAACATTGTAACTCATTTGATTTTAATAATTATTAAATAATTATTATAATAATTATTGGACAACAGTGGAAGTTTATGTTTCAAAAAACAAGCCTTATCAGGCTTTGGCTGAGCAGCTAATATTAAGATAGTGGATCAGTACATTGTTGGTTTTGGTCTTTTCTAGGGTTTTGTTGGCAGTAAGAGGGCTTATCCTTTAAATCTCATTTTATTAGAAAATATCTGGTGTTTATCTCCTAAAAGACAGAGCTCAAGTAGTGATTTGAATCAGTGTTGTAGAAGGTTTTTTACTTTAGATCACTTTAAAACATTACAGATTGCTAGTTGCATGTTAAAATATACTCATGTACAAAAAAATAAATATCCTCACACCTGTATGACATTAACACCTGACAAACTCCTGTTTGTCTAAAACTCTCAGGGCTGGCTGGACCATGTTTATCAGTGCCTACTGGCATGGACTACATGCTGGCTACTACCTCTCCTTCCTCACCATCCCCCTGTGCATCGCTGCTGAGTCTGCCATGGAGGCATCTGTCAGGGCCAAGCTTGGTCCTCGTGGACAGAACATCTTCGACTGGGTCCACTGGTTCTTGAAAATGAGGGCGTATGACTATATGTGCATGGGCTTTGTGCTGCTGAAGGCCTCTGACACCATCAACTACTGGACGTCCATCTACTTCATCATGCACATAATTGCCGTTTGCTGCATAGTAGTCGGCAGGGCCATGAAGGGAGGAAAGAGAGAAGGGAGGAGAGAGGACAAGGAGGTAAAAAGAGAGGGTGAGAAAGTGGAGAATGTGAAAGAGAAAAGTGGAGAGAAAACAGACTGAATGGAGTTACAGAACAGAACTGGTTGCGTACTTTTTTGGAACAATGCTCATCTCTCTGACAACAAACAGGTCCGTTACGGTTTCTTCTGGGAAAATGTGAAAGTTCAACTTGATCTTATTAAAAATACAGTAAATCAGGCAACAACTATGACATGTAAATTAGGATTTTTAAAGGTTAGAAATGTACCATAAACGGTGGGAGAGGAATGTTTCAGCTCATTGAATGTTAGTTTTATAGTGTGAGTGGAAACTGGGGTAGCCAATTGAATGTGATTAAATTGACGCACAGTGACTTTCCATAAGCAACAAAACAACAGCACTCAGTATCATGTTACAGTGTCCAATGACTTCCAGTAAACTTGTTAAGGTTTTAAAGGAGCAAAACCAGGTCCAGTTTACATTTCTATTGCTGCCTATTTACATTGGGATTTGATTTATATACTCGTAACCTCAAGCTTATTCAGCATTATAACATTCCTCTTTTTATTTGCTGAACATTTCTGTGTTTACTCCCTACATCCAGTGAACCCTAAGTGTTTTTCTTTTTGGAGTTTTTTTCCTTGCTGTTGTTCTGCTTGTAATTGTGAGCAAATCAGATCATATTAGGAACATTGTGCGCTGACATTTCTACAGCAGTGTTTTATCCAGTGAAGAGTGTGCCATGGGAAAGATTTCACTGCCAAACTGTCTGAACTGCCATCACGGACCATTCGGGGTTGGGACCAAACATTTGATACAAAAGTCGCTAGTTTCACATGAAAACAAAAAGCTGCCAATGTTCAGTCATGAATAACAGCACAGCTGGGGCTGGGCGATATGGTAGAAACCAATATCACACTGTTAAGATATTTTGTAACTGATATACTGTCTGTCACAATCTGAAAAAATGAATGAAACATTGTATATGATAAGCAAACTGAGGTTCAAGGCAATAATGTGTAGCAAGGATTATTACGTGTTATCAAATTTATGATGTAAATATATATTCAGACAGCAGATAAATACAAAATAATTACATTATATTGATCACATCTCCACTAAACTCTTCTGCCAAAAGTTTAGAAAATGATTGAATTATCGCCCAGCCCTGCAGAAAGTGTTTTGTGTTACAACCCAGATTCCAGTTAAGTCCGGATGCTTTGTAAAACAGAAATTAAAACATAAAGACGACATTTTGCAAACAATCTGTGTTTACCAACAACATTTTTCAGCTGTTCGGTTTACTATAAGTTAATGAGAATTAGTATATGATCACAAAGTTTTCCTGTAATCAGAGACCTGGGAAGTTCTTTCACTCTTTCCTGTCTCAAAGTGTAAAACTCCATTGTTTCTCTGTTTTATATGAGTTTGACTGACAGCAGAGTTGAAAAGTCTTATCTCACAATCTGTTTGTTCTCCAGATGTTACTTGGAAATAAGATAATTTGAATTACAAATTAATTTTGTGTTATGGCTCTACTGTTTTCCCTCTCTGTGCCAAAACTCAACCCTCTGGCTTTCCTTGTTTTTGTTGTTGCACAGTGATGGGTGTGATGGTTATAGTCCCTCTGTTGACTGCTCATATCCAGACTATTTATTTATCAGCCTTTTGTCTGTTGGTATGTGTTTGGCTTCGCATTCTGCACCAAATGTAACACTCCCTGCTTTGTAAAAGTGTTACTTGTGGAATACATATCAGCTTTTCCTCATCATGTCGCTCACTTGTCTTCTTTATACGGTTATCTGTGAATTATATGTTTATTATGAGGTTCATAGTCACCTTGTGTAAACCACTGAGAAAAAGCTCATAGAGGAATACTATTGTGCGTCACATTTTTTTTTCAGTTGTCAGAGATCATTAGGAAATCATTAACTCTCCAGCACATTAAACTCCAACACACCTGCATTTGTCAAGCTTTCAGTTTAAGCTGAAACAAAAGCTAAGAGAGAACAGCCGTGCTCAGGGGGTTGCAGAATGCCTTTAAAAAACCCACTGACAGTGAAAAAACATGTCCTCTTGTGTGATTTAGCACTGTTTTGTAGCAGAGCAGCTTCATGGCAGACCAGTTCAACACTGACAGCTTAACCAGTTACATAATGTTTTGACTGGCAGGCAATAAATAAATTGAGATCTATATAAAAAAAATATAAATTGATATTATAAATTATATATGCTATAATACACACAGTGACAATAATAGTTAATCCATCTTGTTTTTAACATGATAATTTTTCAACATTTTGCCCTTGTTTTACTCAAATTTGCTAAAAACCCCCCTCATGCCTCCTGGCAGCCCCCACTTTAAAAACTATGGCCTTGTTAATGGCAATTTTTTGATAAACACTCTGTGACCTTTGAATTCATAATATTGACTTGTGCACATTTATATGGTTTATTTTATTTCTGCCCATCATTGCTTACAATGAAAATTTGGCAAATCAATTCTTAAAGTTTCCATAGCACTCAAAGGCACTTCTGTAAACCCCTTAATAACACAAAGTACTTAAACCTGATCGCTTGCTATGTGCCTCTCTTAATTCAGCTAGTTATTATTTCATGTAAATACTAACTGACAGGTAAGTATGACCCTGGAAATAATGGGTTAACTACTACAAGGAAGTACTGTGTGGTCATTTATGAAGGGAGTAAAGTCCATGAGAGAAGACAACAGGTGAGGGTTGCCTGGATAAGCAGCATTTCCTCATGACGACGTGCTTCACTGTTTGTTTTGTTCTGGACTTGTTGGTGTCGAACCATTAGATGTGGTGACAGAGGAAAGTCTTTCGGTTTGGTCGAGTCAAACTACCCCAGAGGAATGGCCAGTGATCTGCAGAGACAAGACTCAAATAGTGTGTATGACTCTGAAGAAGGTGTGTCTGCTATCGCTGATCATATTCACTCATACATGTTTGTTTATTCGAAAGAAGTATCCGAATCGTCTGAAAAATGTTAAATTACATCTTTTGTAACTCTTAACTTTTTAAACCGAGTGACTCCTTTGCTGTTTTTCTGTCTTTTATTTGATCAATCACAGGGTACGCTTACCGTGGAGACCAGCAGTCGCTCAGGTCACGACGGGTTCCAGCTCAAGTGCCCAATCAGAATTATCCTCAGTTCAACTGGAATTCTGCCCCTCCAGAGAGGAATGAGGGGGGCAGCAGTGAGAAGCCCCTTGACCTCAGGATCAACCCTCTACCCATGTCCCTGAAAAGAGCTGTATGGTATGAAAACTCCCTCTGAGAGATGGATGGTTTATGTCTCCAGAAATGTTTCAAATCATATATTTTACTGTGAAATAGCAACTATTTTCATATTAACAGTATGCAAAATTAGAAATAATGTAAATTGTAAAAAACTGCAGCTCCTCTCGGCTTTACAGAGCTTTAAGTTTCAGCTCATGTCTGATCTCGCTCACTCTTTATATAATGTTTTTTTGTGCTGTAGCAGGTTGCTTTTTATATCCCAAAAAGCTCTAAAGCCCACTGAACACAACCTGCTCAACACCAAACAGCAACAAACAATGCAAGTTTTTAGCTGCTAAAGACACATATCAGATGTATCTTTGCCAGTTGGGCAGAAAAACAACTCCAAATGAGTAATAATGTTGTTTTGTAACTGTTGCTAGAGGTGTAAATGAGCAACTGTTGGCTAACAAGTTACCCATATCCACTTAAAATGTGGTGATATGTAATTGTTACTTTAATTTGTTTCCTCTGCTCCCAGACTGGCCAAAAATCTGTCATTTCCTGTGATAAAATCTCAGTGTGTCTTTGTGTGTGTGCTTGGGGCTTTATGTTTCCACTTGCACAAGTTCAAATTCAACTAAAACTGGCTGCAACATTAGGTGTGATGTTACAAAATCTTTCTCATATGTGAACTTAAAGGTGAGCGCAGAGAAGCTTTCTTCCTTTCGGAGGTGAATATGAAACAGCCCTCTGGTGTAAAACTGCACAAACATCACTGTGCGTAGTGAAGCTTAAACACTGCAGTGAATCAACTTAAGCGACACACTTTTAGTGGAGGGAGATTTAAATATTTTAAGAGTTAGGCAGCTTAATTCAGAGAATACTAGTGTGACACAATGTTGCATTTCTGTCCTGGTTCTTTATTTTATTGCGCACACAGCAATACACATACATGTTGTATGCGTCTTCATTTGTGCTCTATTAATAGGCTCACCTTAACACACATATAATCAATGATAAAGGAGGTAAGGTGGGAAAATTAGAAGGAGGTTGAAGTTAGTAATGTTTTTTGAATCACTTAATCCGTTATGAGGAAAATACTGAGAAAATCATTGAAATAAACTGGAAATTTAAATGTATAGATATAAAAATATGTTGCATATGAGTTACTCCAGAGTGATTTAAGTGTAACTTTTCCTTTTCAGGCAGGTGCAGAAAATGAGGGTGCCTGTGGTTTCTGGAAGGGATGCCTGGACACTTAAAAGGGCCAAAACTCTGCGTAAAGTCAGAGACAGCACCAAAGAATTTCTCTCCTTTTTCATGCTGTGGAGAAAATCCTTGCAGAAGATTGGAGGTAAACCTTTAAAAGCTACTTTCAGCTGGACATTAAATGGGCTTATTAAGAGAAGAATTTCCAGCACTTCCAGCTTAAAGATTACACATACTGAAAAATATGTATGCATAATAGTCAAAGGCAGGTATGTTTGAAATTTAAATAATGCTCCTTTGCCCCTGCAGGAAACTTTGGAGGTGGCGTCCAGTCCTTCTTCCTGTTTCTGCGATTTTTGGTGGTGTTGAATTTTCTTTCCTCTCTACTTATTGTTGGATTTGTCCTCATCCCCAGCATTGTCTTCAGCTTTAGAGAGACAGGACCTATAATCCGCACTGGTAATGACTTGTTCAGGTTACATTTTGTTAGCTCACAACATTTAATTTGCTTTAACTTAACACATCACACCGACACTGATATGTTTGTTTTATTGGTTCTTTTCAACACGTTAACACGGTTTTCTCATATATTAACAGGATGCCATCTCACAGTTACATGCAACGGTTCCCAGGCAACAGCTTATTCATGTGAGTAAATGGAGAGACAGCAGTACCAGCCACAGTATTCCCCCCAGAAACAGAATGAAATGGTCACTAGTGCATATGCAGAGCATTTCTTTTAAATAATTACAAAAGGAACAAAAAATAAGACCAGACTAGAATACCCTGAGGTTCATCTGTAATTATGTGTAAAATATAGGAGACATTATGTTGAAACTGAATTACATAGCTACGAACTAAAGCAACTTTTTTACCTACTTGCCAACTGTAATGCTGTTTTTTCATTCTTGCCCTCAGTCATTTTTACAACAGAATGCATCACTGTTTTCATACTACGGGATTATTCATTTTATCAAACAAGACCCTTTGATCTTTGCAATGCTGTGTGAGGAAAGTGGATTTATCTAGATGACAGTGTAGGGATTAAGACCTTCTGCCTCTGCTATCGAGTAAGCCACAGGCCTGGATCTCATTACTTCTGCAGCTTTTAGTCTCCTTCCTGCCTTCTTGCAGGGAAACATAAAATTCTGTAATCTCTGAGAATACATGCTGGTGACGCCTTCTCCTTGTGGTGTTTTCCAGGTCCAGAGGAATGCATACGTTATGACCCTAATTCTCCAGGCTTGGTGATGTTCTATAATTACTTCCTTGACTTACTTTCAGGAACGGTGAGTAACTGCAGCATCGCAGTGACTTGCACAATGAAACTGATATGAGAATCTTCCATCCCTGGACATAATGTTTCTTTACACCTTTAGCTTTTTGTACATATGTGAGCTTTTTATGAGGTTAAGAGTTTTACAGGTTGGTTTTTCAGATAATACCTGTGGTTATCCTATTTTCTAGACACAGTTTTTACACAGACACGTAAGAGCTAATTTCTTGCAGAGAGTTGTATTAGATGTTTGATGCCATGCTCACACCTGATGCCATGTCCATATGAGGCCATAGCCAGTAGCTGGTTAGCTTAGCTTAGCATAAAAACTGGAATTAAAGAGAAACACCAAACCTGGTTCTGTCTGAAGGTAACAGAATACACCCACCATTACCTTCAGTCTTACACATAGGAGCAGGTTGCAAATTTTTCCACATACCCCCATAATAAAGTGGACATGACCTCAGTAGTGGCTGCTGTTCTGCATTCACATGCGACATGCAACTGTACTCTCTGCCAGTGAAAGTAAACTTAAACCACATCTCAAAGCATTAAGTAAATCTGACATGCTCAGTCACTTTTCTCTCCTCTTTGTTCAGGGTTTTATGGAGTATTCATACCTGTTTTATGGCTACTACAACAACACAGTTGTGGCGGACACTAATTTCTCTTACAACATCCCGCTGGCATACCTCCTCACTGCTGCATTCTACTTTGCATTTTGTTTAATTTGCATCATAGCACGGTATGTTTCAGAACAAACACAGTACTGCTTAATATTGCTAACCAAGATTTCAAGATCCAGTCCCTTTATGCATGCGTGTGTGTGTCCATTCATCTCAATAAGAGGTTTAGGCTGATAGTTAAAATAAGAAGAATGAGGAATGACATTTAAGAGCCTGAGCCCAGAGTTCAGTCACCTTGACCTGCATCTGTATCCTCTTGTCTGACTGGCTGCTAACAAACAGCATGGGGACTGCAGCTCGGGTTGCTGTGGCAACCGGAGGCAGCACTGTGGGCAACTACAGCATGATCGTGTTCACCGGCTGGGACTACGGCTGCCTGGGAGACCGAGCCACCAGACTGAAGCAAAAAAACATCCACTACCGGCTACAGGTCAGAGGGGATCTGTCCTACTTAGCAGAAAGGAGGACAGTTATGAAAAGGAGAAATGTGGTGGACATGCATCAGTTTTATAATCATTCCTTGTCACCCAATCACCCAATCACCCCTCATCTCCTTCCTCTTTCTCTGTCAGGTGGATCTGGAGGAAGAGAGATTACAGAAACAGGCAGCTGCTCTAACCTTAAAAGAAAAAATTATTTTATACTCTCTACGTGTATTAATGTCATTAGTTGCATTTGGGCTCATTGGAGCAGCCTTTTACAGCATCTTTCTGGCCACCGACTTCAGCCAGGTATTTTTTTAATAAAATGGAAAGCAATGAAGTAAATGTTGTCCAAGGTCTAAAAACCTGGGTGACCTTTTGACTCCCAACTCTTGAATTAGAAAAGGAGTGGAGAGGACGGGATCCTGGGTTTGGTATTTGAGTATCTACCTTCCATTGTCATCACTGTCGGAAACTTCGTGGTGCCAATGCTGTGTGACAAGATTGCCCTGGTAGAGCGATATGACCCCAGCACTACTGTCATTGTGGCACTATTAAGGTTTGTCCTGGCATCTCCATGAGAGCATTCGCTTTTAAACATGTATGAATGAGGTAACATTTCCACATTAAATCTAAAGAGGACTATATCTGTGTTACATATTTTGTTGAGTTGTGTACATACATTGATTATTGAGAGTTTAGACCAGTGAGAGCAGCAAACACTGCTTTACTACATAGTCACTCATAAAGAAACTTGGAGTAAATGTCATGGTGGTTTTGATTAAGATTTCTCTTCCATATGTAGGGCGGTGTTCCTTCGTCTGGTCAGTTTGGGTGTTCTCCTCTACACCCTGTGGAGTCAGATCACGTGCAATGGGGATACATGTGACAAAGAATGTTTAATCTGCCAATACAACTATACAGCCTATCCGGTAATTACATGTCTTGATTGCATGTGGACTCTTTTCAGAGATGCTTCTTCACAAACAGGACCAAAAGAGTCAACTCAAGCTTTTAGACAAGTACCAACAGCTTGAGAACGAATAAAAGGGGATTAAGAAAACAAATACATTTCAAGGAGATGACAGAACATTTGTTTTTCTAATCTAATGCCCCTGTTATGGCTGTGTTTGCATGAGAAAAGATTTCTGCTTGCAGTTTGTTTTTGAATCATTGCATTGGCAGAGCTTTACGTTAGCTGAATTAACTGGGGTCTTCACTTTGCATCACTGCAAATATGAGAAAGAGAAACAAACAGATAGACGATGGATATAGTTTGGCAAAAGCCACCAAGAGTCACCAAGAATGAAGAGAGAATGTGAAATAATTCTGCCTAAAATACAGTTTGATCTAACAGAGTCAAACTGACAAAGAAAAAGCTTTAGTTGACTTTCTTAGTTGTTGACCCTCTTTAGTAAAAGTGCCTACACTGAGCAACTTCATTTAAGAATTTGGGGTAAATGTTAAATTTAGCATCTTTTCCATATTATATTGTGGACAGGTTCACCTTTTCATGTTTGTCTCATCATGTAGTGCTGGGAAACACGTGTCGGACAGGAGATGTACAAACTGACCCTGTTCGACCTCCTCATCAACATCGCTGTGCTCGTCCTGATGGAGTTTCCACGCAGGTACAAATCACTTTCTGTCCGATCGTGTTGAAAGTGAGACATTGGGCTGTGTGACTGCACTGTGTTTTTATGTGTATTTGTCAGGATGGTGGTGGACAACTGGTCCAGTAAGCTTACTAAGTTGGTGGGACGGCAGGAGTTTGTGGTTCCCTCCAACGTGCTTGGGCTGGTTTATGGTCAGACTGTGGTTTGGATAGGAGCTCTTTTTTGTCCTCTGCTGCCCCTTATCAATACTGTCAAGTTTGTCATCCTCTTCTACTGCAGGAAGGTGAAGATGTCCCACAGCCAAGATCTTACACAGATGAGAAAGTCATTTACCGGCTCTCTGCTTTGGTTTTGTCTCTAACTTTATTTCATGTCTTCATTGCCACTTTCCTCTTTAGATCACACTCTTCAATAATTGTCAGCCGGCATTGAGGACGTTTCGCTCCACTACCTCCGCCTTCTTCTTCCTTGCGGTGCTCCTGCTTGGTTGGGCCCTGGCTACAGCTGTCATGGTTTACAGTGTTGCTGAGTGAGCACTTCTCACTTGTAACAATCATAACAAAAGTGCTTTTTAGCTTAGCACTAAAAAATAGTCATCGTGAAGGAGCAGTGAAAGTGGACATTTAGGTTTTTACTCTGTAGGTCAGATGGCAAAGCATTGTCAGAAAACCAGGATGTACTGGTTTGATTAAAGGCTGTGCAGTCTTGACACTGCCAAAAACTGGGACAATGCTTTAAGGTCATTTTACAGTGCTCAAGACTTAAAGAGACATTTTAAGTGTTTTCCTCTTCTCAACCAGGATTCATCCATCTATGGCTTGCGGCCCTTTCCGATCTTTCCACAACATTTGGTCGATTGTTCCATCCTCTTTCTACAGCCTCTCTGAAACTACTCGAGATTTTCTCTTCTTCATTGGTTCCCAAGCATTCTCCATCCCTCTGTTTGTGTTATTCTGGTAAGTGAACCTCTGCAGGATCTTTCTTCTGGTACACACAATACTGTGCTTAAACTAAATATAGAGTTAAGCCTACATTTACCTGCCCATTTTATAGGCCTTCACTGTCCTTTTTATTTTGTATTACCATGGCTGCTTACTTCCTTGCAGTGTGGTGTTGTGTTACTTCGCAGCCTTGGCTACTGTTTATGGGAAATCTGTTGCCCTGCTAAAGGCTCAACTTAAGCTGGTAAGTTGTTGGCATTTACCTGTATGGGCGTGTTTTATTGTAAAAAAAAAAAAAAACAACAAAAGCATACATGGTCTTAAATTTGGACAATATGTAGGGTTGTCCTATGTAAATTCCCAATTAACATAGGCATTCTGTTTTACTAATGCAATGGTGTGACTTTTGCTTACAGGAGGGCCGTGACAAGCAGTTCTTAGTCAAGCAGATTGAGGCGCTGAGTCAACAACTTCACATACCAACACGCAATGCAAGAGAAGATGATTGAACATAGCTTATGAGCAATGTTAAGTTTTTACAACCTTCTTAACCTTCCACTAAACATGAAACAACATGATGAGGCATCTGAAGAACTGTACACACACCTCACTCTGTGTATGTGTAAAGTCAGTAATTTATTATGCTGGCTGTAGTTTAGCAAACAATGATATGTTTTTGGTAAATATTTTAAAAAAGGGTAATTAATATCTTTTAATTAGTTATCTAGCTAACTTAGTGGTACAGGTTGAATTACTTAAAGTAGCATTGAAGATAGTGCCACTTTAAATGTGAAAAATTTAACACTTTTGTCTGTACATGAAACTGACTTGTTTATCTTTTTTCCATTTTACATAATAAAATGAGAGGAATTCTACCCCCCTCTAGTGTCAAAGTTGTGGCGTTTCAAAAATGTGTAATGTTTACTTCCTGTTTATGTCTTCTTGTTCCTGTGGGCTCCTGTAACCAGCGAGAGCAACTCTCTCCCAGCAAGTTCGTAAGAGTATATGCGTCTTACGTTTTAAATTTAAATCGTTAAAATGATTGATTTGCTTTCAGAGAACAAGTTGTCCCTCACCGTTGTGTCGTGAACGTAAAACTGTAGCGTTAAACTGGAAAATAATGTCAGCAAACAACGGCTAACGTTAGCTATGTTGACTTAAAGGGGTTGTCAATTGAGAGCAATACCAAGACGGTAGAATTTCTCTTTTTTGCTTCGTAATTGCCCAGTTTAACCCCATTCGTTTTCCCATTTCCTTTGCTAGAAACACTAGACTACGGCATTATTTATAAATCTCCTGTTTGACCGTGATAACGGCTAACTCCTACTTAAGCCGACGTTAGCTGATCGCTTATATACAGTAGCAACAGTCGTCAAGGCAACAATGAATATTCTTCCAAAGAAGAGCTGGCACGTCCGCAACAAAGACAACGTTGCGCGTGTGCGGAGGGACGAGGCCAAAGCAGCAGAGGAAGAGCGCGAGGCTAAGCGTCGCGTGGAGCGTGCCGAGCAAGAGGTGAGCCTGATGTTGTCACGTTATTTCCCGGGATTGATAATGATGCTGATGTAGTAGTAGATGATGTAAATGAAGTACCTGAAGTGTTCTTTAAACGTTTGAGTCCGCTTCAAACACCGCAAACCCTTTAGTGTAAATGATGTCCTGTATCTATATTAATATGAATGTACAATTATACTTTCACTGGTAATGTATATCTAGTAATCCTTAATGATTTATTAAGTGGGCCTCTGAGAATTAGTAAAGAGCTTACAGGAAACTTTTAGTCTTTTTCCCTTGGTTTCACGCAATAATAGTATATAGATTTACTCTTTTGCTGCAGTATTTGTAAATTATCTTTGTTTCAAAAGCAAGACTGAAGCAGAAGGAAACTCGTCACAACACATGGAATACCTATGATAGAATGCACTACAAACAAGGCCTATTATTAGTTGCATAAAATTTAGTTTGGACCACCGATTCTTCTTCTCCACAGGCACGTACAGAGTATCTGAGAAGAAAAGCCCGAGCTGCTCTCCAATCCGAAGGAGGAACGAGGGATGATGATGATGAAGAACAGAGGGGAGGAAGTGGAGCTCTGGAGCATCTTAATCTTTTTCCCCTGGAGGAGTCCTCGGAGAAGAAGGGGAATGAGGAGTATCTTAAAGAAAAGAAAGATGAAAAGGTGATGCTTCCACTTCTTCATTCATTTCTTTAGTTTACACTGAAATGTTAACAGTATGCAAAACTGCAGTCAGTGATTGTTGGACAGGCAGCTTTTAAATGATAATTCTGTTTTCTGTTTTCATTTTTTTTGTTTGTTTTCAATATTTCCCTTTTAACACCATTCTGGGCTTTACACAGAGGTCTTTTATGAACAGTCATGTATCTGTGACGAGCAGTGTCCTATGAATGGCGCTAAGAGGAGTTAGAGTGGCCACCAGGCTCAAATTTATGACATTTTGACTAAATAGTATGCCTGTTGTAGTTCATTAAATTTTCAAGATTTGGGCAGCAGTTCCACTTGTTTCTGCACCTCCTTAATCATTCAGTTTGTCAAGATGTTGGTATTTGAATCAGATATTAAAATGAAAATCAGTAAAAATTTCCAGTCTCCTGCTGTGTTCAAGCACAATATATTCTGGATGCAGCCCAACCACAATATGCACACAAGTAGCATAAACAGACAGAACTAATGCAGCCCATGAGACGTATAAATGCTACAGTTATGCTTTTTCAGGGCAAGTGTTTTCAATAAAAAAATGTGATCTAGTTTTAAAATTAGATCCCCATTAATATAATACAATAGACCTTCTTTGCATTCAGATGATTTGCACAATTGTTTGATGCTGCTTCCACCACATAATAATTATTATTATTACTGTTGGTTTTGGTGTTTTTTTTCTAGGAGAAACAGGAACGAGCCATTGGCTTGCTGGTTTCTCTTGGACCCCAACCAGGATCAGAGGTCACTCCTTGGTACATGAAGACTGGCAAGGAAAAAGAAGAAAGGAAAGAAAGAGATGAGAGGAGAGACAAAGAAAAGTGGAAGGGAATAAGTGAAGAGGAGAGAGAGAAGAAAGATCGTAGATTAAAAGATAGTTTAGATCCATTAAAAGATATGAAGAAAGCACTGGCTGTAAAGGAGAGAAAAGACCACAAGAACAAGAGCAAGAAATGGGACAAAAGGGACAAAGGAGAAAAGAGAAGCAGTGGTGAGAGGTAAGAAAGTCCATTTCACTTGTTACTTATATTATTCAAATAATAACTCATAGTAGATTAGTTTCAGCTCAGTAACTCAGAATATTTAGATGTGGTGTACATGATTTTTTTTATTATTTTGCTGCTTATTTCTCTGTTTTTGAAGCCAGTGTAAGCAGCTGCTAGCTTTAGCTTCATGTTTACCAAACTGATTTGAGTTTTATCTATTCCCTAATCTAACTTTACAGAAAAAGCAAATAAGTATATTTCTCAAAATGTCAAAATCTGTCTGTTTTGGTTGCTTTTTGTACGACTGCCAATAGCAGGAAGGTCTTGTAGTCAAATCTGAGTTCCCTGATATTTAAGGTATTCCTTGTGTGAATGTCATGATATGAATAAAATGTAAAGTTGTAGTAAATGCGCTTATGGACAGATAGAAAAATTCTGTCTCTACTGTCTTTTACCAGCTCCATTGAAAGGTTACGTGCTGAGCGTTTACAGAGGGAGGCTGAAGAAAGGAGGAGAGCCCAAGCTCTGCTGGACCAGAGGAGTGGCAAAGTGAAGGAGTCAGGGAGTGAGATAAATGAGAGGGAGAGGCCATACAACAGTGCATATTTCCCAGAACTTGCTCGAAAACGTCAAAGGCGGGATCGAGACAGCTGGAGGGATGAAATATTAAAATCATGAACTGTTTTTATCAGTCATTTGAGTAGTGTGACTGTTATTGAACAAATATGGTGACCTCTGTGATTCCAAATGAAGCAAATGTAAAAGCCAAGAGGAAAGAAGATACTACAGAAAAGTGTGTCTAAGTAGGAATAGAGAGGTATTAAACTGAAAGAACATAAAGTGCAACCTAGTCACATCATTATTAACTTAATGAAAAGGCAGCCTGTAGGCTACTCTTTGTTAATTTTTTTCGACCTTGGAAGGGAAGGACTTGCTTGAAGGTCGGAGGTCAGGTTCAGTTGCAGTTACTTCTGCCCTGCTGCAGTGTTTCACTCATGATCACGTCAGCAGGGCAGATGGTTTCCTCACAGGGGGGCTGAAGCCCAGGCTGGCAGCAAGGAAAAGACAGTTGTTTACATTATTGCAGAGATTCAGACAGAATCGGGTGATTTTAAAAAAGACAGCACATGAATAAACATTAGTCTTTCAGTTAAGAAATTATCCCGTGGAGAGAATAGCTGGATCAGTCAAATAAATAGTTAAATGTTTGTGTAAAAAAAAAAAAATCTGTAATTTTTCAAAGAAAATTGCAAACCATTTTGTTTCCAGTTTTTTAAATGTGTGAATAAAGCTTTTATTTGTCAAATATTACCTCAAGCAGAATTTCTTTGCGTTTCAGACTTTTATGTGGCTATAAAAATTGATGGTAAAGATAAAAGGTTTAAGTTTGATTTTCATTGTTTCTTCAAAAAAGTGTCCTCATTTTTATTTCAAAACCATCTTACCTGGTTTATGCACATTGATGTAATTTTTGTCTATTAGTATTTTATTTTATTTTATTTTATTGAAAGGAAAAGTAGCCCCTTGTCACAGATGAACATGTCAGAAGGAGAAACTCTGTTCAACAAAATTAATGATGGCTGAATTCCATTTAGCTGTTTCAGTTTCATGATCCTGGTATTGTTCATGCTGATTCACTCTCACACTGTCAGGGCTCACGAGGACACTTGGAGATAACAAAGGCATCATGACTCTTTCACATCAATGAACAACATAGAGTATTAACATGACTTGCTTATTTTCATTTGCTGTGCACTGTTTTAAATATATGGCATGTAGAATAATCAGCTTGAATTAAATGACACTGTTGTGAGCTGTCATCTGCTGTTGCAATTTTTGTTTTTACTGTAGTTTGTAGTGCTGAGTTATTGTCTTGAGTCATACTAAGGTCTGATTTTAATCCTGTCTACCTCATTTACATCTCCGAGCCAAACTATAATAACCCTTTGGACTAAAATTGAGCATTATTTTTTTCTATTGAACAATTCCACTCCATTAATTTTACTCGACTTTTGCACTGCAGTTTGATTTCCATCTTTAGCCAGAGGTCTAATAATGTTTTTATATGATTTTCACACAGAACGTTTTTGTTTATAAAGTGAAGAAGCCTTTGACTCCGTAGGCGCGGTCAATTAACACATATTTTTTATTATTAAATAGGATACAATAGTGCTTTGCTCATATGAATACTGAAGTGATATTTAAGAGATTAAAAATCCAATATGAGATCAATATAAACGCAGTACTAAGAACCACATCCACAGCTCCCAGTGGGAATATTACCACAGATTTTTTTTTTTTCTGGAGCATTATGATGATCAAGCTGGACCATGACAATGCGCGCCGTGAGTCTGACGTAGGCTGGCGGAGGAGAAAAACACAGACAACCCTCCGACACCGAGAGATAGGGGGGGAGAAAGGAAATATATGTAACGGGAGAAATAGCGGGTGGTTGTTTTCATCAGTGCTCCGCGCAGACGGAGGCAGGGCAGTAATGTATGTACAGCGAGCGGCGGACTGAGGATGCACAATAGAGCATCTCACACACCGTGTTTAATTGCGGATTAGAGCAGGGGGGAGGAGGGGGGGGGAGCACAACAAGGAAGGCGAGGAGACGCTCTTTTATTATTGGGAGAAAAAGCGGAGGGGGGAGACAGAGACAGCGTGAGCCCGGAGACGGCACAGACCGTGGCGGGGGGAACGGGAGAGAAGACGACACCGACAGTCGGCAGCGACGCTCGGATGGTGTTGTTGCTCCGGATGCGGCGACGATGCGGCCACACTGCTGGGTGATGGTAGCGGTGGCGGGGATCATGTCGTACTTCAGCCCGGAGAGAGCCCTCGGAGTCCCGCAGAGGGAAGGTGAGCGGAGTCGGAGGTGGCGGTGGTGGAGGAGGAGGGGGGTTTGAAAAGCTGTCAGTGATGCTGGAGAAAGGAGGAGAGAGGGGGGATGTAGTCAGTCATGAAAAGGCCTCTCTACATTGAGGGGGGGCACTGTAATATTAGCCTATATGTCTGAGACATATTGCGAATTATTATTGCAGTACGTGGCAGACCTGATCAAAAAAGAAGCGGGGCTGATTTGGTGATGGGTAGGGTACCATATTTGCATGCGGTGACGAAAATATTAGGGGGGGGGGTGTTTCGATCTCGGGCCTCACATCGATGGCATTTAAAAACAGCATATACTGTATGAATAGCAGGCTACGATCGTCGGCCAGTGCGAGATATTTAGTCTATAAATAGCCTCAGCGAGGCACTGGAGATTATTTAGCCTATTAACCAGTGCAGGCATCTTTATTTTTCTCAGTCCGAATATGCCTTCTTCCCCCAAGATCTGGCACAGTGTTGTGTTTGTGTAATGTGTGCAGTCATTGTATTGTGGTGTATTGTTTTGATAAGAGCTGCTGGCACCGGGGCTTGTGGAAAAGGCCCTGTGTTAGGTTCCTATTTATATGCAGTGTCTGTCTGGACATCTGTCTAGGGAAAGATGAAAGAATAGCTCTGCACAGGAATCAGGATTGGAGCCACCAGTTATATGTTTGTGGTGCATGTAGGGGACCACACTGCCAAAAGGGTCATTTAGTTTTCATATTTAGCCCTTGTTTTGCAGGTTGCCATGATCAACAATTAGCTGCATTTCTCACTGTCTCATGAGCTAAAAATCATGTAGGATGGATTATCTATAATTTAGGCCTATTGGCATCAAGTTAACCAGTTTTCTTTTATTAGCAACAGATTGGACTTTTCACCAGCCTACATTTTTAAGGGTGCTGGTTTTAGATGCTGGACTCATGTAACTCTGCTTAGGATGTGTGAAACAAGCGAAATGTATTCTGTGTGTGTGTTGTAACTTTCTGTAAGCCAGACAACCAGACAAAGACATGAAAACAAAAGGTGTCCAAAAGTGCAACTGGTGGCTTGTATATTTATTTTGTGATTACAACAAACACTCCATGTTGTAGATTTTTAGTGGAATGCTGTTTCTCTTTTTACAATATTCATTAGGTTGGTAAATTATTTAATATACTTTGAAATTTATGTATGCAGTGTTTACAATACCATGACCTTATGAATGAATGTATTTTTGGGTTTGTATGAAGGACACAGACTGAAATTGGGATATTTTAAGACAGCAAAGACTAATTAATGCATTTTATGGTTCAATATCATTGTTTTTCTGAATGCATTTTAATTACTTCTTATGCTTTTTAAAGACTGTAATATAGTTTTTTAGTGTTTACTGCTTAAAATTACTTAGTTGTGTTAGTTTTGTTTGGAGAGTACATGGGTGCCTATGTAGAGAAATTTCTACTAACTATCTTGCTAATGTTACTCTTGCAGCCTAAAACGCTGCTTTGCTTATGCAGCCTTAGAAAAGATAGAGATCATACATTGTCAGGTATGGTTTTTAATATTATTACTATATTTAATCAGTCTTTCACTGTAATAGGGGTTGGACATCTGTTCCAAGGTGTCATTGTTCTTGTCTCTTGTAAACTGATGTTAGTATTAAGCTGAAACCTAGAGACAATACCTGAAGGGTATTTAACCACCCTGCACTGCCCCTTTTCTTTTCTACAGATGGTTCACTTCCCACAAACGACTACTTTGAGGTACAAATATCAAATGTCCCAACCCCTCCCTCTCTCACCTGAGTAGTGAACCTTCCTGATTTGAGTAATTCTTTTCCTTCCCAATTCGCGCTCCTTTTTACCTAAATGACAACTCCAGCTTCCCTCCCCTGCTTCTTAACTGTGTTTCCTCAGTGGAATGCCATTTCTGATATCTCCCTTTTCCCCCATGCTTTTCTCCTTACTGGAATGGTATATTATCCCCCACTTTCAGACTTTAATTCCAGTCTGTATGTTCTTTTAATGATTCAGACAATCGTTTTTTTATCTTCAACTTAGTTTCTTTTCCTGCTTTTTTTCCCCCCTCAAGTCCCTGATGCAAGCTGTTCATTGGGGTTCTCCACTGTGTCCCAAACCTGCAGCTAAAGAAAACGCTCCAATGGTTTCCCTCTAAACAAAACACCTCTGTAACAAGATTTTACACTTTTCTGATTCAGTGAAGTCTATCTCTTATCCTTCTCACTGACTCAAACCTAACAGTGTGTCCCCCCTTATAGAAGCGCAAGTACCCCAAATTCCTGTATTAAATCCTTTCCTCGTGTGTATTTTCTCCCTGTGTTCCTCTCAGTTTCTCAGTCCAGGGCTGCATCCCTCTCTCCTCCACCCTACGTCGTCATCCTCATCTCCTGCTCGGGGCTCGTCTCTTTTGTTCTGCTGCTCCTGACCTGCCTGTGCTGTAAGAGAGGAGGAGTGGGATTCAATGTAAGTCTTCAACATGTAAGAGCT
Source organism: Ctenochaetus hawaiiensis (assembly GCA_029783645.1). NCBI lineage: Eukaryota > Metazoa > Chordata > Actinopteri > Acanthuriformes > Acanthuridae > Ctenochaetus > Ctenochaetus hawaiiensis. The sequence goes on from JAPZDY010000025.1 coordinate 10,383,283, forward strand.
TTATTCACCTCTCTCTGCTTCCTTTGTTTTTCACACCTTTTGTGCATGCTGCTATGCTTTTTTATAGAAGTTTGACTTGATTAACAGAATGTAAACAGAAAAAGGAGTCAATAATTACAAGTTAATGGACTAGAGAAGGTCAATAATCATCTCTCAGTCTAATCTTAACTAAGCCTCCATTCTTTGACCTGATAATGTTGTTGTCGAGCTGGCAGACAGCGTGTCATTAGTCCAGAACGGCTGCTTTCTCATTGTCTGCCCTTGAAAGTTACTGCTAAATCCAACCATATTGCGAAGTAGGAGAGAACCATTTGTTTCATATTTGTAATTGCATCAGTATTTACATTTTTTTCTGCACTGTTTTGACTTGAACAGGAGTTTGACAATGCAGACGGAGAGGAGTGCTCTGGAGGCTCCAGTCCCATCCAGGAGGACAGCCTGTCATCATGTCCCTCCCTCCCTGAGGTCTATACCTTGCCAGTCAGAGACAGGCCCAACTGCCCCGCCCTGCAGGATGGAGCAGGTAACTACCCTGAAACAGCTCTCCTGTACTCAGGCTCTCATTTGAGCTTCAGTTTCAATCGCCTCACAAAAAAGCTGAAGTGCTGCAGTGCATGAAACTCCCTCAGGGTCTGCTGCCTGAGTCACTGATGTGGATCTATTAAAGATCTCAAACTGAGTGTGCAACCAGCTACTGAACTTCAGTGAAGTGGAAACTATGATCTGAGAAAATTCTGCATCAGTGCTTCATATGAGGAGGCCAAGTCTGACATTTGGCCACAGACAGGGATGGTATCAGCTCACCTTGGGGTGGAGCACATGTTTTTTTTTATCTTATGGAGGGTATTGTGCCTGAAATAAAATCCTCCACGCAAAAATGGTGTTTCATTTATTGTTACCTTATTTAGATGTTCAGAGTTCACCGTGCAGAATGATTTGTGTGCAATTATGTGCATTGAAGTGAGTTTCCATACTTGTCTGAATGTTTGTCTGTGCTCAACTCAAATAGATAACTCTGTTATCTGGAGGATTTCATCACATCACTCCTAGTTTTTAAGCCAATCACGGTCCAGTATACAGTTTACACATAAGTGATATGGGAATATGAAACCTCCCATGCTGAAGTGGGAAGTAGGAGGAAACTTGTGTACAGTAGTTAAAGGTTTAATATGAATCATATCTGTTAATTCATATTTTCTTTTTGTGAAAAAACTATATCAGACAAAAAGTGTGTTTCCAATTTTAATTCCAAATTTTCCAATCCTATTTGTGTCTGTCTTTGAAACAAGTCTTTAATGTTTTGGTGATGGCAATTTGTTTTTAACTGTACCTATGAGCAGCACTGTAAATAATGTTTTTCTCCTTAGGTTATCAGTTTTTTTAATGTTGTGTTTTGTTCTGTTTTGATGGAAAGTGTCATAAAAGAACACAACTAATGTCTGTGTGACCCTGATCTCTTTTTATATCTCCTGTATTTTACAGACCCCAAGTCTCAGTGCTTCAAAAGACACACTTTAAACTACCTTCAAGAGATTGGGAATGGCTGGTTTGGAAAGGTAACATTTAGACAACATTATGTTTTCATTTAAAACATGACCCCGTCATCACAGACTTTGTCTCTGACAGTATGCTGCCATCTGGTATATTTAATACTGGCTACTGACCAGATCAAGAGTCCTAACTCAAAATAGTTCTTTCACTGCTGCTCTCCTTCTCCTGGGCGCTCTTCCATATTATTGTCCATCGATCTCTCCTAGGTGATCCTGGCTGAAGTTCTGTGTGACTGCAGCTCCTCGCAGGCCGTGGTGAAGGAGCTGCGTGTCAGTGCCAGCCCTCTGGAGCAGCGGAAGTTCTTGGCCGAGTCGGAGCCATACAGGTGGGAGAAACTGCTGAAAATCCGCCTTCCATTTCTACAGTGCACTTTTAACTTTTGCTTAACAGCAACCACTGTGCTGCATGTGACAGTTATGGGATAGAAGTTATGTTAGCATAAAAGGGGCAACAAATTTTTTGGATCAGTCTCCCAAAGCCAGCCCTGTCTCCACAGTGCTGTAATAGCACCGGAGCAAGGTCTGACTGCACCAACTATCAATTTCCTGCAAGGGAAAAAAAAAATTTGGGCTTGTATGTATTTATTCAAACCAATCACGGTTGTCTTGGTCGGTAAGAGTGCCAGGCTGCAGCAAAGGTGCCCTTGCAAAATACTTAATGCAGACAGTGTAAGGGAAAGAAAAAATGACTTAAATGGTTTATACCCACAGTCTTTATTCACCGAGTCATAGTATGTCTCTATTGAACCATACCTGTTTACCATCAGGACAGACTTGACAACTAGACAACTAACCAGGAAGTACAAAAATGTTTCACTCACACTTAGATTAGTGATGATGCTGCAGATAGACGGTAATAAAACTTTGTTCTGGATGTTGAGAACTGAACCGACCCATTTAGTGTGTTTGACTCAGAATCAGAGTAGCATTTTGGCTGTCCTCTCTCTTTAACACACAGACACAGACACACAAGCAAACGCACACATAAACACACACACAGGAAGCATCCAAGGACACAGCTGTCTGTTCTTTTTCTCCATTCCTATCTCTGGAAAAAATCCCACAACAACCAGCACCATATCTGCACAGATACAAATATGCATGTAAATCAATCAATCTATCTATCTATCTATCTATCTATCTATCTATCTATCTATCTATCTATCTATCTATCTATCTATCT
>JAPZDY010000025.1:10386117-10397463 GCA_029783645.1 Ctenochaetus hawaiiensis
CTATCTATCTATCTATCTATCTATCTATCTATCTATCTATCTATCTATCTATCTATCTATCTATCTATCTATCTGAACATATATAATCATCTCCCCTCTGATCCCTGGTCTCTCTTTTTCCCTTCAGGAGCCTGAAACATCCTAACATCCTTCAGTGTTTGGGCCAGTGCAGTGAAAGCATCCCCTTCCTTCTGGTTATGGAGTTCTGTCAGCTGGTGAGTACAAATCAGCCATTTGAACATTTGAATATGGGACTTAAATTGAATATAGAGGGGAGGGGACATTAACACGTCTTACAATATTTATATATATTTATAGCCATTCCACTTTCATTCCTGACAAATGCTATTTTTTTACCTTGAAAGCTATTACGTTTCACCTTTGCAGCAGTTTGTCAATTGTATTGTTCTTGCATCAAACATTATTTTATTTTCATGTGGCTTTTACTTCATTTACTTTTTGATTTAATGCCATTTTATGTGGGTAACTCTGCATTTTACTTGCTGCAGAAACGATAAATTATACATGTCCTGGGGACACTGAAATTTTTCTTGCTTCTCTGCAATTGGTTTGTTTTCCTTCCCTCAGCTGGCTTAATCACCGACTGATTAAGAAAACCTTATGAGTGGACTCTTAGGCCAAACAGAGACACAAGCAGATCAATTACAGCAACACAGCTAGAGATGCCAAACAACACTGCAGCCTTTATAGGCTGCTATTATCCTGTTTGAAAAAGTCTCTCATTGTCCTTTGCTCGCGGATATTTTATCCCTTTATATAGTCCTCATTTTATTTCCTTGCCCTTCTTGAAGCACAAATGACTAATACAAAGTCTGGCAGCTCATTACCAATTCCCCTGCTGCTTTTGAGGCTCTGTGATGAAAAACACCTAAAAAAGGACATATTTACTGCAAGAGTCACAAATATCCCCTTCGCCTATATGGTGTTGTCTGCAAGTTTTATCACTTTTAGGAGAAGGGCTAAAACACTTTGCACACACACACACACACTTATGGCTGAACTAACATTAACTCATCTTCTGTTTAAGTTTGCATTCAACTAACTGCTTGCATTATTGTTGTGAAATACAAATAGGGTGACCTGAAGAGGTATCTGAGAGCCCAGAGGAAGTCGGATGGGATGACCCCTGACCTGCCGACTCGCGACCTCTTGACTCTTCAGAGAATGGCTTTTGAGATCACCTCGGGTCTGCTGCATCTCCATGAAAACAACTACATCCACAGGTCAGCCATGACTTTACCTCTGTTCATTATCAGTTTGCAAAACTTTAAACAAGGTTGCATCTTTTGAGACAGTGTGTGTCTCTCTGTTTTACGTGGCTGATTTTTGGAGGATGTGTTTTTCTCTCCACAGTGATCTGGCTTTAAGAAACTGCCTGCTGACCTCAGACCTCACTGTTAGGATAGGTGACTACGGCCTTTCACACAATCATTATAAGGTACGTGGGTCTGCATATGCTTTAACAAAAGTGCATGCATTATCCATAAATTTATATATTTGAGGAACTGCAACCTCTTTGTTTTGTCACCATAGTTTTGATTGAAAAATGAATGTACCCCTCCTCATGAACATGAATTCTTGTTGTATGTCTCTGTGAAGGAGGACTATTACCTAACTCCAGACAAGCTGTGGATCCCACTACGCTGGATCGCTCCCGAGCTGCTGGAGGAATACAGAGGATCTCTTATTGTTACTGACCAAACTAAGACCAGCAACGTGTGGTATGTTTTAAAGCTTTCACAGTTCACCTGCAAAGTCCATTCATTGCTGCAGGAAAATGAGCATTAACAAGGCTCTTGGGCCAGTTCATGTTGGTGAGGCGATGATAATGTTCTTTTTTGGCGTCTGTCTTAGTTTACACTCAGTGGCCATTTTATTAGGTGCATCTGTAAATTTCAATGCAGTCCACTGTAACAGCTCAGCCATAAATTTTATGTTTACAGAGATAGTAAAGTTCAGTCTTGATTGACACTGCCAGAGGGGTGTAAACTTATTTAAACTGTATGTTTATTATTGAGATCATAGTCTGCAGTGGTGTGGAACTGGACTGTGTTATATTGACAGTTGTTTCTTATGTCTCACTCAACTTATTTATGAACATATGGGGAATAAAACTAGCCTTTGTAAGCTTTCTAGTAGCAGAAGATGTATCAAAGCTGTTTTTCTGGAATTGATTAGATTGTGTAGCTGTTCCTTATAAAGATGAATATTTTTACTTGTCTCCATTTACCTCATAGCATTGATTTTCTTATTCACTCATCAAATCTATATCAGATCTTGTCTTGTTTGTACTCTCAGTAAGAGCCTGACTTTGTCCCAAAAATTAAAAATCTTGAGCTCTTCTGAAACTTAAATGAAAGTTGAGTGAAATGAAAGACAAAAATGTTTCTCCGGCAAATCATAGTACAAATACTCAACACAGTCAGGCAGTGTGACATCCATCAGTTTAGCAGCAGTCTTGTCTCCAGAGCCCAACTTAAGTAAACCCTCAGGCTCTGAGATTACAAACTCCAAATTTCAAGTCCACATGAACGAGCATTTTGAGAGCGTTTTGCTTTCATATTGTGATGTGTTTCCGAGTGAAACAGGATAAGCAAACGGAACACAACACTGGAAGGAATCAGATTTGAACTCTGAAAAGTGGCTGAATCATAACAAACATGGAGCGTTACAGTGAATCAGACTTGGATGCTGGCCTCCGGTAGTCACTTCCTGTAACACCTTCATCACCCCTGTTACCATAGCAGCCAGATGTACCCCTTGCTAGTTTTCTTCTAATAAATCCTAACTGTGTGGACATTGTGATGTGTGGATATTATTGAGCTGTTGGTTAAATCCATATCATATTTTGTTTTATAGGAAGAAAACATAATTGGACTTAAGAATATAAAGAAAAGCATTTTTTCCACATATGTTGTTAAATAGTGATCTAAAAAAGGTTTACAAAGCATTTTCCTTTTCAATCATGACTTGAATTTTTTGTTAAATGAACCTACAAGAAAATATACTAGGATCAAAACACACAAGCACTTTTCTTTAGCAGAGGGAATGATGGCTTAAGATTTTATGAAAAGGTATTTGTTATCTTATTCCTTCTCCAAACAATTTTTGCTTCATTACTACAATAACACAACTCTAGTAACATAATCAACAGAATGTTTATTTTACAAGGCTTTTCAGTCTTGTCTTCTTGAAAGGCCAAGCCTCGTGTTGCTGTAAAAGCATTACATAACAGAAGTTTCTTTGAAGGTCTCTCACCATCTCTGCATCTTCCTCTTCTTCCAGGTCATTGGGGGTGGTTATATGGGAGCTGTTTGAGTTTGGCTCTCAGCCCCACAGACACCTGAGCGACGAAGAGGTGCTGACCTTTGTCATTAGGGAGAGACAGATCACTTTGGCCCAGCCCAGACTCAAACTCTCCCATGCAGACTACTGGTCAGTACTCAGCCACTAAGTGCATTACACAGAAATGATAATGAAGTTTAAAAGAAGTAATTATGCCCTAATTGTGTCTCTCCAAACTTACCTCCTCTGTTTTTCTCCCCTGCATACAGGTATGAAATCATGCAGTCCTGCTGGCTACCTCCATCTCAACGCCCCTCTGTAGCGGAAATATTTCTCCTTCTCTCCTCCCTCCTGGCTGCTGAGCGAGGACTAGCGAGGGGGAGTGTCGGGGAAGAAGATGAGGAGGATGAGGAATATGAAGAGGGCAGAGGAAGGAGAGGGGAGAGCGAGGAGTCGTTTGAAAGACGCTGGGACTTACTTCGTCCACCTGCCTTCCAGACGGCTGTAAACGAGCGACAAAGGGAGAGAGACTACAGCAGGGAGGACAGAGACAACTCCTACCCCCTACTGGACCCTGTGGGGAACTGTATCACCCCGTCCTCATCTGAACTGGATGACATTCTGACGGTCACTGAAACTAGCAAAGGCTTGAACTTTGAGTATTTCTGGGAGAAGGCTCATGCCAGACGGGGCTACAAACCTCTTCCACCTCCTCAGCCAATCCCGACTGTGAACAGTAACCACAGACAGTCTTTGGACACTCCCACTGTGGTCCCAGTGATAAGTGCCAGGAGCCCCTCCCTTGCCAGCGAGTACTACATCAGATTGGAGGAGCACACTCCCCAGGACAAATCACCAACTTTTAAAGGGAAGACCCACTCCTCTTTCCGTTCTGACTCAGTTTGCCCTGGAGACATGGAGCTGGTGGAGATTCGCAGTGGAATGCTGGGAAAAGAGCGAGTTCCTTATTGTTCTTCTGACAAGTGTGGAAAGGGCCTCCAAACGGTCAGATCAAGTGAGGTTCAGCTCCAGGTGCCCAACACAGGCGTGGCTGAATTCAAAGACACTTCTAGCAGAGTGACTGACTTCTCAGTTGTCGATTTAGGGGATGACGATGAAGAGGAGAGGAAAAAGAGCAGTGAGGTAGATAAAAAATCAGTCACAAGTTCTCAAGCCCCGGTCCTTCCTCCCAAGCCTCGCTCTATGTCTATGTCATCAGCCAATCACCTTCACTCGCGCCCCCTTCCTGCCCCTCCTCTCGGATATAGAGGACTGCCTCACTACACCATCACTGGAAAAATCGAAACAGACCCCCATCACATGAGCAGCTGCCCACCTTCTACCTTTGATCACCTAGGGCTCCATCGGGCCCGACAGACTCTACCCCCATCCCCTTCCCTCTCCCCTTCCCTTCCCCCATCGAGCCATCCAATTTACCCCCAACCTCCTCAAATGTGTCCTCCACCTCTCCCTCCCCACTGCAAACCTCAAAGGAGCTGTCCCAGCTACAACGCAGCAGACACTTTTTCAAGATACAGTAAGCCGCAGATGCAGAGATCTAATAGAGACCCACTAACCTGTGACTTGTCTGACAGAGAGGGTGGCATCAGGCACTCAGCATCATTGCACAACTCCAAGGAGACCTCTCATTCCCGTGCAAAAGACTTTGACTCCCCTGTCCGTCGAGAAAACCCACTGCGCCCAATTTATCGCAATTTACCCCGCCCCCAGCCCACAAACCCCCAGCTTGACCGACAGTCTTCATCCAGTCCCACCTATTCTGATGAGGACGACTCCCCCTTCATGTCCCCTGAGAGGCCCGGCGGTGGGACTACTGTCACTCACTCCAGCCTATCTGAAGATGCAGACCCAGGATGTGCAGAACTCTTCTCCAGGGGAATGAAAAGGACCCAGTCACGCCTTGACACCATCCTGCCTGCCATTTGGAAGGAAGATGCTGAACGTGTGGCCGCTGCCAAGAAATCTCCCATGCATCTGTTTCTGACAGAGATAGCTAGTGTGACAGAGGCAAGCGAGTCCAAGTCAGAGGCTTCATGGGCTGACATGAAGGAGGAGAAAAGAGATGGAGAGAGATGGGGGAACTTTGTCCTGCCCAACAGAGGGATGCGTCGCTCCCGGTCACTGATCACAGAGCTGGGGTCAGCAGGACAGTCGTGGGGATCAGAGAAACACAACAACAGGACGGGAGATGAGGAGGACAATGCAGTCACCAAAGACTCTTTCCAGAGGGATCTTTTCCTCACGGAAATTGACACAGGAAAGATGGACACAGATCTGGAAGGAGGACCAGAAAAGGATTCTGTAAAGTACCTTTATCCTGGAGGATCCAGATTGCGGCCCTATGTCTGTGCACCAGGCCTTCCCTCTTATGCCGAGGCTGAGGAAGCCTATTCAAAAGGTATTCGGAGATCCCGCTCTCTTCTCTCTGAGATCACCATTGGGAAGCAGGAGTCTGAACAGCAGTCAACTGAAAAGGAGCCTCGGAGAACAGAAATGACCAGGGAGGAGTTCTTGAAGGAGATCCAATCAGCAGAGACCTTCCTGACTGAAATCATATCAAGACAAAACGCTGCCGCAAACAAAAAGGAAGCTGACACATCTTACTCTCCCACACCATTGTCTCCTGAATATGAGTCCATATGCATCGACCCAAACTCAGCCCAGACCATCAGGTTTCAGTCAGAAAGCTCCATGCGAGCAAAAGGCAAAGATGATACACAAACTGAGGCAATCTACGCCCAAGTGACCAAGCGTGCTAAAAAGAGCGAGATAAAGGTTTCTATGAAACCTGAGATCCCAGTTCTTCATATAGGATCAAATAAACAACCTCTTAAACTTGACAGCCAAGGGAGCAACGCTGACCACTGCCAATCTGATGAGTTTGTGTTTTCAGAAATCATGCCCAAAAATGGTCTCCTGCACAACCAAACACTTGAATGTCAGAGAGAAGCAGAGGAGTGTTTGGATGGCCCTGCCTTACCTGCCAGAGGAGAGCAAACAGACCTGTTAGAGCACCCTCCCCCTGAGCCCACTGAGAGTGTGAAAGAGTCTAACACTGTGCTAAAGCGTGAGAACAAATCACTAATTACAAATGACACAGATACTCGAAAGGCTGTTGTTGTAGGTAATGGTGAGATAATGGAAGAAGGCTCACAGGCCAAGAGCCTAGAGAGAGGAGATCAAACATGTGGAAAGACTGATACCACGTCACGGGATCCAGACAAAGAAATCTACCACCGCGATAAAGATTCTGCATTGGACTCTGAACGCATCACAGCAAATGAGGATTTGAAGAACTCTAAAAATTGGGGTTCTCAAAATACTGATGAAAGCTTTGCTGAGATGAAAAGAGAAAATTTACTTCAAAACAATGACAGTGGCGTAGAAAAGCACTGTCACGTTACCCCAAAGGGTCCCACTCCTGCTGCCACTCCAACCACTCCAGACTGGGACCCATCATCCGATGCCTCACTCGTCACCCCCACCGACTCGGTCCTGTCACCTCTGACTTCCAACTCAGCCGACTGCCTCACACCCAGTGACTCATGGACGAGCGGCGGAGGGGGAGTGGGAAACGGCGGGTGGCGAGCTCTTGGAAGTGAAACACCACATCGAGACTCTGCCTATTTCTCAGACAGTGACTGGGAGGGAGACGGGATGAACAGGAGAAGCAGCGATGGACTTATTGCCTCCAGGCCGAGCAGCGGCCGAGGAGATCGGGGGACACTGACAGGGATAGAAGAAAAAACTGAGGAGGAGGGAGAAATGGGAGAAAAGAGCCCCTTGAGAAATGGTAAACAGATGTCAGATAACAAAGTTGAAATTAGAGAAAACACTACCATTGAGATGTGTGAGGAAACACATACCGTAATCTTACATGGAAATGCTCCAGAAAATGCCATCTCCCATTTAAGTGATGACAAAGATATTCTAAACAAAACGCTTGAATCAACAATGAAAGATGATTCTGGGATCTTCTTGAACGAGAGCAAAAAGTCAACACTGCTGCATGATGATCCTCAGGCAAAGGACTGTGTTGACTTAATTGATAAGTTGTTCTCAGAATTAGATGATGAGTCACTGAAAGGGCTTCCACACAGCGGTGGGTTTCCGATAGACAACCACTTCACAGACGGCATCATCTCTCAGATAACAGACTGCAAATACCAGGAGTCTGCAGAGAGTGATTTACATCCACATTCTAAGAGCATCGCTGAGACAAATATTTTGATCGAGTCTGTGTCTGGCAGCCAGTCAAAAGATTGTGTGTTAAGATTCAGCAACAATGATTACACGAGTGAGGCGGAGATAAGTATTGATCTCTCTGCACTGGACTCCCTTAAATGTGGAAATGACACTGTGGAATCTGTACCACCAACACAAGTAGACAGCGGAGAGTCAAGATTATCGAAATTGTACGGCATTCATACCACAGATGAAACCCCGTCAGTATTCGAGCCAAGTGATGATGGGAAGTCAGTCTATGGTGATGTGAGTGGTCCAACATGTCCGTCTTGGACTGAGGCGGGTGTTGAAGAGCCTGAGAGACGTGAAGAGAGGCCTGGTCTAGACCACAACGAGCTGGGCCTGAGAAACCTGTGCTGCTCAGGCGGCGGCGAGAACAAGAAAATCAGGACAGAGACGGAGAAGCAGCTGGCTGCTGCAGAGCTCAGTAATGCCATGAAGGAAAAGTCACCTCTGAGAGGAGCAGTGAATCGTATGGACTCTGCTAACAATGTGGATAAAGACTCCTGTGAGGGCCTGGATGTGAAAACTGAAGAGTTATGGAGAGCTCTGGAGGAGGATGAAGGTCAAACACGATCTGGTGCAGTTAGGGGAGAGTTTGACTGCCACCGTTTTTCACAGTCAAGGGACTTGCGTTTGTGGCCCGATGAAAATGACCAATGGGCCTCTCCAGAGAGGAGGTGCCAAGATGCTGATCTGAGGTCTGAATTTTTTTCTCGGTTCAGTAACAAGGCCTGGGAGGTGGGGGAGAGGCTCGTTGTTGGTCAGGAGTTTTGGGAGACTGAAGAAAACGATGAACTTGCAGGGAGCGAACCTCACCCTGCTGTCTTGGAGGACTGTGAGGAAACGTGGAATGACGAAACGCAGGGACTAGCTGGCAAAATTCCCATGAAGGAAAAGAGGGACTCAAATGACAGAAATGACCAACAGCCTGTCCAAGTGGTGGACATCCAACAGGAGGAAAACATTGAGAACTTGGGAGAAATCTGCAGCTTTAACAAAAACCTGAAAAGAGAAATCACAGATGTTGAAGTAGAGAATAGAGAAACCCCGGAGCAGGAAAGCTTGGAGCAAGGAGAGGTTTTGTTATGCACAGAAACAGCTGGAGACAGAGAAGGTCTGCCAGACTCCACAGAGACAGAGGAGAATCAAAATTTTAACAGGTGGCCTCAGAATCACCTCCATGAGATCCAGAAAGAGGAGCAGGCATCAGCCGAGCATCCTGACAAAGAAACAGGCCCCAGTTTAGAGAACGACTTCAGCTGCACTTTTGAGAGTAAAGACTCAAATGTATCTATTTGCATTACCAAAGCTCCTCATGTGAACCTGTCAGATCTTGAAAATGTGAAGTCAAGCTTAGATGCAGAAGCTGAAACGAGACCATGGCTTGCTAGGCAATACATGGAGGAGGAGAGAGGGAGCATTATGAACGAAGAGGAGGATTACGAAGACATGCCTCCTCCTTCAAATCCAGTCTCTTGTCAGGAGGACATAGATCGGTCATATCAACAGGTAGACAATTTCAGCTCAGTAGATTTTCCTAGTCCTCCACCAAGCATAGACCTTGATGTGCAAGATGATAAATTAGAAAGTTTAGACGACTCATTTCCTAGTCCACCACCATCTGTTGTAGAGGAAGGGGAGTTTATTAGTCACATTAATCTTGAGGATTTTATTGTGAGCACTGAGACGGAGACCTATATTTCTCCAACTCACAACACAGATTTCTCAAAGCCACCTGCTACGACTCAGAGTATAGGGATCTCAGCCAATCTGGACCTCCCCTCTGTGCATATAACACTGGCTGATGAGAGCATCCTCACACCAAACATAGAAAAACAAGATGAACATAATGATCGTTTCCAGAAAACATCACCTGCCACCTCATCTTCACCCCAAGATCCCCTCAACAATCTCCCAGAGTTACTGATTTCTGAGTGGAAAGATTTGGATGAAGAGCCACTGGAGGACTTTGAAAAACTGGAACAACTGTGCTGCATATCTGGGGATGAGGAAGACTCTCTGGGTGACCTTTTTCTGGGGAACCTGGAACTCCTTGAGTCTTTGAAGAAAACACCTGATCAAAAAGGTGTTACTGTTGGTGATAGTGATACAGGTGAGGAGATATGTGGCTCCTCTGCTCCTGTGGAGGGCCAGATTGATTGGAAGGAGGATGGGATCTCTGATAGGCTGGCAGAGTCTGCACCGCATGTGATCCTGGAGCCTCAGGACAAACTGTCACCTCAAGAGGAGAGGAATGACGGGCAGAAATCCCCAGCTCAAACATCTGATGTCAAAGACCAGGGATCTCTTTCCAAGATGACAACAAAGAACGGCCTCATGATGCAGGCGAGTATGCTTTCTTAAGTAACATAGGAGTGCTATTTGTATTACTTTTCTGAGTTTATTGACCCCTGTTTATTGGTTTGTTTTGTTGCTTCAGGTGTGTGAGGAGAGGCTGCAGTTCTCCCTCAGTGAAAACGTGAAAACAAATGTGCTTTGGGGGTCAACTGTGAAAGACACGGTGACGCTTCGGCCCTGGGGGGAACAAATCACAGAGAACAGCACCGAGCTGGTCGCTGTGAAAGAACAAAAAGAGGATGAAAGGTAGGAGGAAGGCTGAACAAGGACTTCTGATCCTGATTAACCGATTAAAGTTTAAAGTCAAAGGATGGATTCTCTCAAATAAAAAAAAGTTTTTATTAACCACCAGTGGCACCTAAACACCTCAAAATCCTGAAAATTTACAAAACATATCCTCATTTGTGACTTTAGGGGCTCAGTAGTTTATAGTGATACAGATAATTGTGGTTTTTCCAATAAACACAGAAAAAATTGACCAATAAAAACTGATGGCTAAAAAAAATCTCTTCTAAGAAAACGTATCTCTTAATTTACAGAACACACGGAGCTTTCTTTGTAGGAATTATTTTCAGATAAAAACTGTTGACAGCAACATCTGTGTTTTGCCTTGAGTAACAGTGATACTGCCTCTGGATAGAAAAGTAGATTTTTTTAAATGTAATATTTCAAAGTTGTGAACACCACAATAGATATCCCACTATATTACATCATATTAGGAGTTGGAGCAGAAATTGCAGGAATAAATATTACAAAATCTGGCCAACTGAAACAAACGCTATCTGCAGGGCTAGACACAGCAGGGATTAAGTTATTTTGGTGCCTGACCTTTTAACATTTATGTTTTAATTCATTGTTTTGTTGTTGTAGCCACGAGGAGCAGGAAAGTTCCCCCAGCATTCAGCCTCTCACCGAGTCTGACGAAACTAAAGCTGAGCCGCTCACTGTGATTGAACAACCTGAGGTCACGACCTCCCAGCTCACTGCAAACCAGGCAATGAAAGGTACCTTCATGCTGCATGTGCTGCTTACTGACTGAGCCAGTTTAATACAAATTGACATTTACTGCCTTTTATTATATATGGAGACACATCTGATAGAATAACATGTATGTTGTGGCAGCATTTTGGGAAACGGTCTTTTAATAACACACAGTAAAGAGAGATAAGAAGAAGACAAAAGACGTTTTTAAAATTTTGTGTTTAAAAAAACACAACACAGAACGACAATGCAAACAAAGAAATATGAGATAAGAAAACGAGTGCATAAACTTCAATCTAAAGGAAAAAGGAAAAAGAAAGAGAGGAACAAAATGGTGGATGTCAGTGACCCCTAAGCAAACTGGTTTTATAGGAAAAAAAACTTTAATCCGAATTTTTTACGGAATTTCTGACTAAAGTTGTAAACAAGACA
>JAPZDY010000025.1:10410845-10451266 GCA_029783645.1 Ctenochaetus hawaiiensis
TTTGCGCTGGGGACTGCTATGATTGGCGGAACTCACGGGAGGCTGGCTAAAATTGCGGAAAAGTCGCGGTGATTGGACAAAATTGCAAGGTCGCGCAGAATTCACAGAGATTGGTTGAATTCACGTGATTTGGTGCGATCGCAACATCGCAAATTCCTGGAGGGACTGACAATTTTGACATTTTGTATAATTGAATGATATAATTTGCTACATAAAAGTTAAAAATGGTTTTTGATCACAAGTTACAACTATAAAAGAGATTAAAGTTGCTCATTTAGTCTGGCTGGTCTCATTAAAAAAATCCCCAATAATATAAAAATTAAGAGATGAAAAATAACATAAGTGTTGCATCTCAACATAAAAGCTGACACATTTGATTGATAATTAGAAACTTGGAATCAACTTTACAGTCATTTTAACTTACTGTTCCACTACTGTGAGAAGCTTTTAAAATTTTCAGTATACTACTGCAGCTGTTACACGCAAAAGCATCACCTATTTTTTTTTTTTTTTTACTAATGTCCAAATCACCTCCACATGAGTAATTAGTTAGTGTATGACTAAAAGGGTCACAGTGTAAAATTATAAGCTGATTATTCTCAGATAAGTGTAGAAAAACTGTCTGACCGTTCCGACCTCTGTCTGTTAGATGTAGGTTGGGAATCTCTCCATCCAGGCCTGATCCCAGTGCTGCTCTCTCAGCCATCGCCTTCAGAGAACTGAGAGGCTCTGGAGCCTGAGGTGGAAACAAGAACGAGACAACATAAGAACAGGGTAGCTGATTAGGCTAAATTAAGTTGGGAAGAGGAAAACCTACAAATATAAGAATTTAAGGGTGGAAAGGCAATATATGAAAGCATTTGGAATAAAACACTAGTGTAGAAAATTATTATGAAACCAACTACTATTACATCTGCTTCATATGAAAAAAAAATCAACAGTCCTCCTTCTCTTGCCTTAAATTTTAGACTCACCCCAGCTATGTTTTAAAGACAGACAAAATTTGGCAAATCATATAAGTAGGGAAGTTTTCTGACTTTGCTAACATAAGCTAACAGACTGTTCTACACTCTATACTGATATGTTTTCCAACATAGCCTTTTACATGGTGTTTGCAGTAAAGATAATGAAACTGAGCATATGTTTTAGTCCAAATATATCTTGTCATAACATGCTTTTTATTTAATTGTATCATTGGTTAAGTGTGGGCGTCTGTGTTTGGTATAAATGGGGCCCAGGCAGATGTTTGTGGGCAGCCAGGGATATTTTAATAATGTTGTTTACAGCTGAGCACATTGATGCTCTCCGGTCATGTTCCAAACAAAAGTACCCAAAAACTACCAAAGCCAGTATGATCAGTTAATATTACATTCTGGCTACGTAATCACAATATCATGTCGCTGTTATAAAAAATGGAGCCTCACCTTGAGGCTCTCAGAGGCCTGTGTGTACGAGTGGGGCCCGTTGAGAAGACTCCCTCCTCCAGGTGTGCTATCTGAGAACGAGGGGGACGGAGAGCTGGGAGGCAGCGTGATGGAGCTGATTAAACTGGGACCATTGTCCATTCTGCATTGAGTGGGAACAGCAGTGTGAGACAAGTTATTAAAAATCATGGAAAAAAAAATAATAAGTGTGCAAAGTTTGTAGACTCAGACCAAGAAAATGACAAATGACTCACGGCTGACTGGTTGAAGAACTGAGAGATGAGGGCTGGCTGCTTTGTGACTGGCTCGGTGTGCTTAGAGCTGATTCAGTGGAGCTCTCTGCCACTACAGCACTGTAACCTGCACGCAGGTGAGGAAAAACTAACATTATAAAAAGAAGATAATTTAAACAAGACTCACACATGTTCAAGCATGAAAAGTTAACATACTTGTGCTTCCGTTCTGCTTCAATCCACTGGGTGGTCTAGCAGGAGCAGCATTCACCCCTACTCCTCCAACCACACCAACATTTCCTCCATTGCCTCCCATCATGCCAACTACTCCAGGGGTAGTGCTCACAGAACTTGGGGGCACCTGAGAGGCACCGGGAGCTACACTTTGCCCAGGAACCAGACCCAAAATACTCCCACTCAGGGAGCTGTGAGCTGGGCTGGAACCCAGCAAGCCGAGCCCTGTCCCCGCCCCGTTAGTGGTGACTCCACTGGAGCCAGAGGTGGGAATGGAAGTGCTGCTCTCCACTGAAATGCTGGACTGGGTGGTGCTGCTCAGACCCAAGCCTCCTGATGCTGCTGCCTGAGCGTAAGGGGCAGGTGTGGAGCCCGAAATGAGCCCTGCCATTGTGTTTAATGGAGTGGGGTGGCCACTAAGACCTAACCCAGCCATTTGGTTGGCACTGCTGGTCCCCGTCATGCCAACTTTGCTCAATCCCAGTCCCAGACTGAGTCCCAAACTGGATGCTGTGGTGGGCCCAGATGTAGGCTGAGACTGAGAGTTGGGAGCTGATGAAATAGGTGTGCTGGGTGTGGGGAGAGAAGGAGCAATTGAGGCTGGGAGAAGAGGGTTGCTGGGTGGGCTGGGGGTGTTGTTTGAGGGGACAGAGGGTTTTGTCTGAGGTGGCTGCTGCTGTTGCTGCTGCGGTTGGTTTGGTGGCTGAGGTTGTTGCTGCTGCTGTTGTTGTTGTGCAGGCTGATGCTGATGTTGCTGCACTGCACTGCTGAAGCTCCCTATAAGACTGCTGCTTGTTGGAACCGCAGAGATGCCTCCAACTACGCTTGCCATGGACACAAGGGAGGAGGATGAAGAGGACCCAGAAGTGGTGGAGGAAGAGAAGGAAGATAGCAAGGATGGTGTGCCGTTCTTCACAGGTGACTGAAAATTAAAAAAGTACGACAGAAAGACGTTTCAGACAAAACTGTCCTGAGGTCAACTACAGCTCTTACAAAAGTTATGAGGAGCAAAGTTTACTGTGAGCCATTGAGGCCCATATATGCAGGAGATGGTATTAATTAAATCAGAAGTCTCCAACCATGGTCCCACAGAGAAAGAGCATGTTCCTTTGCAGTGCCTGACAGGAAATAACCCTTCAGCCACCGTGATTCTCCAGGACCAAGGATGAAGAGTGCTGCACTAAACTGTTCATCTACTGGCACAGCACAGATGAGAACCTCTCACCTGACTAACTTCACTGTCTGTCGACCGTCCCCTTTTCTTATCGTCCTCTGAGTTCTCCTATAGGAGGAGATACCTTGATGTGACAATCCACTTTTTGAAATGTTGATTCAGCAAACGAGTCAGCGAATTATAATGGGTCTTACAATGGGTCTTGTAGAAGGATTAACTCAATGCAAATACAAGACAGGAAAATGTGCAAAATTATGTCAAAATGTGGTTTTCTACCAAGCATTCACTGAACACATTGATGCAAGTTTTAAAGGTTCAAAGGCATGAACTTACAGCAGTGCATGTGGCCGGGGATGGAGGGATGGGTGAAGAAGAAGTGGTGGAAGTGGGAGTGCTGCTGGAGTGGAGGTACATATCATCTTCCACATTACCCTGACCTGATGGAGAAGTTGCAACTAATGCTGCAGCTGCAAGAGAAAGATGGGATGTTGTCAACATAGTCCCCTGATGTCTGGTATCAAAACTAATTAAAAATTATCCCAACACTCCACAACTCACGGATGTCTTCCAGGTCTAAGTCATCATACAGGAACTCATTCTCTTCAAAGTCCGGGTCTTGGGAGGAATCAATGTAATACTCAACATCATCTTTGATCTTCTGTATTGCATCCACGGGTATTGAATCATTGTCCAGCATACGTAAAATGGTCTCCAACATGCGAATGTGGAATCTATGCCTCTCAATCAACCTCTTGAGCTCCTCAATACGATCTTGCTTCTATATGACAGACAAAAGACAAGGATGTGGTTTATGGCAAATATTTAGCAATTCTACACTACACTACACTACACTACATTGAATATACACAGGGATTGCAATATTTTCCGAAGGGTGTTTAAAATAAACATCCTTATAAAGAACAAGAAGGAAAAGCTTACCTCTTTATCGCCCTTCTTTTTTCTCGTCTGCACTGAAAGAGATTCCACCTCACTTTCAAACTGATCCACCTGCATATTTAGAGTGTCTATCGTATTCTGCAGGAAAGAAGAGGACAGAAAAAAGGGAAATTTTATTTCTAAAATACATTTTGCTTAACTAAAGTCAACATATTCTTTGCAGTCATTTGTAAATCCCTTCAAAACTGTCTTATGTTTTGTATTTTTTCTCAAGATTTACACTTTTCCTTTGCCTGAGGCACAAGGTGGAGAGGGTCATTCAAGAAACATTCAGAGAACAGGTATCAATAATAGTGAATGTATTACTGTTAGCCACTGTCCCGTTTCCTCCTTTTCCCTCTGAGCTGGATCCACTTTCTGAGCAAGTCCCAAGCCTTCTTTAGAGTAGGCTTTTGTTTTTGTTTCCCGTTCTACAACCTTAAACCGCTCCATTTGCTGGAAAAAAGAGAATCACAAAAGTTATTTTTTTGTAGACTGTTTTGTGGAGCAAATGATACTTTATAGAGAAAATAATAACCTAAATGATGAAACAAAGGAGAAATATACCGTCTCTATGAGTTTGCGGTTCTCAACTAGCTGCCTTTTGTCTTTGATCTCGTTTGAGGCCACCCATGTTTTTATCTGGTCTCTCAATCGCTGGGAAGAGATGGTAAAAATGTTACTAATTTAAAATAGACACTGTGTAGACACAAATAGACACAAAAAGACTTCAGATACACGATGGCTTGAAAGCTTGTGTGAATGTTTGTTAACTTGTCTTACCTGTAGTTTTTTAATCTCTTTCTTGAGGTCAGCCTCATATTTTTCCTTCTGGTTTGCATTGGCTGCATTGTGGAGCTAAAATTAAAAAAAACAAATAAATGAGAAGCTTTTGGTTTGATGGCATCAGTTTTTTTAAACAGAAAGTGATATGGTATCATTAAATTGCGGGATGCAAAGATCTCTTACCTTTTGCCAAATGTCTTCAAACTGTTCTACACCTTCAGCTACTTTTTTCAAACATCTATCGATCTCACCTGTGGAGATAAGAGATGTGGTCCAAGATCGATATTTGTCATTCTATGCAATACTAAAAGATCCCTCTGCAAGATGCCAGGCTGGACATTGAGATGGATCTTGTGAGACATTAGTTTCCCCAACAAACATACCTTGAAGTTTTCTCTTGTCAGCCATGGCTCTGACTACGACAATGTCCACATTCCGTCTGTCACAAAGTTAGCTGCGAACGTACAGAAAACAAAACGTGCATCAATACATCGTTCAAACAAAACACAAATTCCTTAAACAGCGCAGGTAGCAACGTTACATCGGTTTCCTGCGAGTGAAACTGACGTTAACTCCAGGTAGCTAACCAGTTAATGTAACATGCATAAACAACATTATGTAACCGGAATTTATGAACATTAATAAAAGAACTTTTGTATGCCTGATATCATTAACCCGATCTTGCTGTTAACAATATGACTGACATGGTTGTCAGCTAAAATTAGCCACCTAGCCTGCTAACGACACAGAGCTAACGTTAATACTAGCCAATTTCTTAGCTCGTCCACCTCGCTCGGCAACTAACTGGCCGCTTCAAAACAAGTACCACGGAGTATTTTGATGGACATTTGTCATATTCATGCATAATTACTTTAGGGTCCAGTATAGCTTTTATATGGTGGTTTTGCGTTGTGAAATGAACAATATATCAGAATCCGTTCTAATCGTTAACCTGCAAGCTAATATGGCTAACTGTCTGGCTAGCTAATACATAATGCTAACTAGCAGCTTAGCTAGCCAGCTAGCCAAATTTAGGAAAAAGGGAAATTGGGTCAACCCGACCATCAAGATTTATACTTGTTTACGACATTTACCTAGGATATGGATTTTCGTTTGTCTTTTTTCAAATACAGCCAAAACTAATTCCAGATAGTCTTCTTTACTTCCAATTTGTGTTTTCTTTTCGACAAGCTCGCTCACTGTAATGTAGCTGAAGATGGACGGTAGCTTATGTCCCACCTCTGTGTTTTGGCTCCGCCCTAAATCTAATCTACGAGATCTGGTTGGACAGAACTCACGCCTGTCACAGAGAGACATCCGCTGGAACGACACAACATCGGAACGGTATCTAAAATCAGACGTTTCCCTTTTTTCCGAAAATTTTCAGTTTGTCTTTATTAAACAGTAACCTCATTTCAGAGACAATGTCATTTTTTTTTATTTAGACAGATATTGTTGTTCTCATTTATTCATTCATGATAACCAAAACAAAAAATATCCTGTGGAAGACTCTGGCATAATGTATAATTTGGAATTAAAAATTTATTTTGCAAAATTAAACAAACCGGTCAGACACATTTCTATTGCTATCTACCTGAAACTGAAACATTTCACTATTGTATAGAAAAACCATGAAACACATATCTCAGTTTTGCATCAGTTCTTAAAGTTTATATTGATGATGCAATTTTGAACTTTTTAGAGTTGTAAAATGAGATTAGAAATTTTAAACTGAAAATACATAAATGTCAGCCTCTTTAATACTTTCATTAGTATATGTTGATTCTATAAAATCATGAACTGTAAATTCATTAATAGTATTCAGAAATGTACAGTAAAAGCCATTAATTAGACACATCTGCTGCTATGTTATAGTTGTACCTGTAAAAACTAGATATTTACAGCAAGGTTTACCATGACAGTGACCACAGTTTGCCATGATTATGTGTTGTCGTCAACTTTCAGAAAAATATGACAAAAGAAAAAATATATAATAACCAAATGTATATTTCTATCAAGTTATAAACATTTCACTTTTTAATCTGTTCACAGTGATCAAGTTAAACTACAAACAGTGCAAAACCTGGCTGAACAGAAGCAGCATATCTGCTGAACAGTTTGAGAAACTGGGTGCTCCTTCATCATCATCATATCCAGGGTAGTGCAACCATCAGTGAGACAGAGAAGTGGGGCTGGGCATTTCTCCAAACTGTGTCTCTGCCAACACTGAAATGTCTGGTTCAGTCTGGGAAACAAGAGGAAACTCGAGTCAACAGAAAATCAATTTTTCTACACCATCAGATGTCTAAATGTTGACATTAAGGAGACCTGACTGCATTTAAAACCACCTGTTGATGCGTCCTTATCCACATACACCACAAGAAACAAAGTGTATTTTAGGAAACTGATCAATTAATCTACTATACCTGAATGGACAAAAGCAGTCCAGCAGAATTCTTCACCTACCTGTTGGTCTTTCTCCTTTTCTTGCCGTGTAATTCGGTGCCTCCTCTTTTTTGGTCCAACAGCATGATGCAAAGCTGCAGAAGAAGTGGAACTAGACAAACCATTGAGCCGGTCATCCTCAGCTCCAGTTGCTGGATCTAGATGGGCTCCAGGCTCATCCTGAAACAAACATGGGTGAAATTTTTAAAATGTAGGAGGCACTGAATGAGCTTCATTAGTATATTTACTAATTATGACACATCAAGCAAATCAATGGACAGGTTTGTTTTTCGTGATCTAAATTCAAATCTTCTAAACATGATGGTTTTATTCTAGTGCAGACAGGAGCAGATATGACTCATTGCATCTTTGCTGGGCACACTTAATTACATCCTACTGCTAACATCATGGCATGTAAGACAAAGAAAAAATATTTGAACCGCTTTGTTATTATTATTTAAGAACCAGAATACATGCATTAATTTCTTCTTTTGAATTTATCACATAATGCCGTCTGTCCATCTGCTTCTCACCTCTAGAAGTATAGTGAGCTGAGCGTTTCTATAGTCATCCCCATGAGCATCTAGAGTCTTCATGAGAAACCTGAAAGATAATCATAATCTTCAGATGAGCCATCAAGTGGGAAATGTCTCAGGAAATGTAAAGTAAATGGAGTTACTGTACCGCCTCTCTTTCTTCAAGCGCCGTGTAATTCTTTGTACTTGGTGAAGGCGACCAAGAATCTTTTGATTCACCTTAAATAGGACAGATTTTGAAGAGATAACAGGGTTGAAAGGGAAGGACTGATAATAGAAACACCATCATAGTTTGCTAACATAAGCTAAAAAAAAAAATTACTATTAGTCTAATATCTGATTTTTTAGTGGGAATTTTAGAGATTTCTTTTTACACATATGACACCATTAAGCAGTGAAGAAAGCTACAGAGTAATTAGAGAGTAACAGTCTTCATCGTAAACAGCCATATTGCTTGTCCTGCACCTGCATTTGTTGTCTTACAATAAAATCAGCTGATCTAAAACAAAATAAAACAAAACAGAAATGCATGTTGTTTTGAAAAGAAAGAAAAAAAACATATTTAAAAAAGGCTGCAATAAATCAGGAGCTAACACACTAAAACAAAATATGCCCCATGGCCCACATTCGTATATCACAAGCCACACAGGCAGGAAGTGTGTGCAAAATAACACACATACACTAAATGCATGCAAATGCAAGCTTGCACACACCTGTTCAATTTCTTTACACCTCCTGCTGAGAGCCAGATATTTCCTCTTATCAAGAGCTCTTCTCTCTTCATCCTCGTACGCTGTACTCTCCAGCAGCTCATTGCCTCCCGGGCCCAGCTCCACCTGGAGAAAACAACTCCTGTGTCTGTTTTGTGTTTAACTGTTTTTGGCGGTGTGTTTCAAATGGAATTGCTGAATCTATAACAATTAAAATGATCTGAATACTATAGCAAAATTATTAGAGAACAAAACAAAACATTCTATAATTGTATATATTGCATTATAATGATATTATTATGTACTGACTTTGATCAGAACTACCTTTCCATGTCACTGATGCATACATTACCAGTCAATCCTAGCAGATGGTTGCTCTACTCACTGAACTATTACAAAACTTTGGGATCTGCTTTGAAACTAATAGAACCAGAAATGCTATCACAACTGCAATACATTATTTTGGCCAAATTTGGGCATGTATAGACCACATTCATGGCACAAAGAATACAATCAGATGAAGGATGTGGCTGTTGCCTCTCTCTTTAGAGTCATGAATTGAACAGGACTGAGAGGTGGTGGTAAAACTGGTAATATTAATGATCTGGTATACGCAGTACAAAGACCAATTTGTGCAATGCTTCTCATAACTTAGTGGTGTAGGGAGCACTGTCTTGGTGCCCCCACTGGCCTGTATTGGCATTGCTATTACTATGATCACACACTTTACCTCTCCTGGTCCCAGCTCCACACCACCAGGCTCCAGCTCAGCCTCCAAGATGTGTCCCCCAAACAGAGGAGGCAGAGCCAAACCAGAGAAATCCTCCATCATCTAAAAGACAGACAAACACTTGATCGTATTTGCATAGTGGTTTATGCACATACATTATTTGTGGACACAAATTTACAATGCCTCTGTCATTTAATCAAAAAAAATTGCATGACCATTTTAGAGATAATTTTAAGAGTTTTATTAGGCAGAAAAACAGAACTTTTTGCCTGCTGGTCACTTAAGAAATAAAACTTATGCTATCTCTTTCAACTGTGGTAACTTGTGATCAGCCTATCAGAATTATCAGAATCAGCTTTATTGACTAAGTGTGTGTACACATACAAGTACCCATATTCGGGTTATCTGTTTCTTCTCTACGATGAAAAGAGTTCCAGGTAACAATTTAAATAAAGTCGGAAATAGAGCTTAATAGAGCAGCTCAAGCCAAGGACGACAAAGCCGAATAGAGATGGGTAAAAGTAAGAATGGAGCGATTGAGTACATACAAGTAGATGAAAAAATAGATGTGTATGTAAATAACGTTATATATAGAAATAAACAACTACATACAAGGAGAAAGTGTTTTTAAAGTACGATATTGTAATGATGAAGTAAATACTGAATGATCAATATAATAGATTACTATATGATGTATCCTCTATAAATACTGTATAAAACTGTATTTAAAAGACAGCTATGTGCAGTATATCAATGCTTACATATACACAGAGCGTTTTAAGATATGGGTTCACAATGACGATGCAGTGTATTTATACTTAGACCTTTTATTAAGTAAGATAAATCAGAGTAATGCTAAATATAATCATGAGTTAAGATCATGCTTAATTATAAGTGATGAACTTATACATAGTAACGTGCAATGAAAGAACCCTGTACTTACATTTATGAATAATAAAAACACTGATGTTTGCTCAGCAGTTGTGTGTCCTGCGTATTTTACGCTTCGCTAAAACGGTTTGATTAGGTCCGTTTACTCTTTAAACGGTGTATTAGTCCACGGAAAACAAAACCAGCTAAGGTAAGAGCGTAAACTATACTTAAACTATAGATATACTCAGTTTAAATCAAAGATAAGGCGAAGCTAGGGCAACTCCTCCTTCACATTGGTCGCTAAGCTAATGTTTTTGTGCGACGGGCGCAGAAATAATACGTCGGTTCATGGACTACTTCATTTCCCATGAACACCCGCATTCTTAAAACTACACAGGACAACATGGCGGGTATGTGAATATTGAGTCTTCTTTTATACAAGTAATCTGCAAGAATAGATTCAGTGAGACCTTATGATAGAATGAATGAATCCTCTAAACATTCAGAAACATGCTAAAGAGGTTTCAAACTAACTTGAGCACAATTATATTAATTCGAAATAAAACGAAAAACATGACCTTGGATGTGTTGCTAACGGTGGCTATCGCTAGCCTACCGTAGGTTGAATATCATCTTTGAAGAATTTGAACGTGCCCTGTGTTTTGTATGCAGGAATCGGAGCGTACCTGAAGAATTTATGGAATAAGGAGCCTGTTATCTTTGCCTCCTGTGCAATAGGACTGATGGGCAAGTAACCAGCCTCATACATTTAGCTAAAGAGAGCGATGCAGAGCCCAGCGGTTTGCAATGTATACAGTACTTCGGACTACATGTAACGTTGTAATACAATCACGCTAGCATACATTGACGTTACCTCAACTGTCTGTAGTTAAGCCTGATTAATTGAGCACTATAATTGACCCATCAAAATCGCGGTTTATTTTCTTTTCTACGTTTGACCAAATTCTCACTCAGATAACTGTAGTTACCAGTTTTTAACCTTTCATGAAATTTAAGCCAAGAGTTCAACAAAAGGCAGGGCGCCAAGGCATGACATCATATCTGCTCCAGAACATACATTATTTTACCTTGGTTGGTTGACAAAATAGTTCTAATGAAGTTAAATGCGAAAAGGTCACATTTAAAGTGGAAGATCATAAGCACCTTATAAGTTATGTCTTAAGACCTTTTGGCTGTTATTAGTTTCAGGGACCTCGATGCTCAAACGCACCCTTAACACACAGAGTATGTATGTTAATCTAAATGAGATAGGTGTGCATTTCTGACAACTGACCAATGTTTAATGCCACAAAAATGTGGGCACACTTTTTTTTGTTGCATGAGCAATTTGAATTGAGTATGAGCCTTAATTTCTGTTTTTTGTCATTTCAGCTTGGATGTAAGGGTAGTACTTTTCAATAAAATGTCCACATTTATGTTGGTTTCTTTTAGCAGGATGTTTATTATAAAAAAAAGGTTGTTGTTGTTTATCATGAAGGGACTTTGTTGTTTGTTGTTTATTGTCAAGCTTAGAGAGAACCAGTCTGTAATTTTTTTGTAATTTTGCAGTGAAGTGAAATTTTTGACCACTTCAGCTGTACTTTTTGCATCTTGTAAACCCAATGAGGGCTGGGCATGTGCATGGCACAGAAAAACAAGCTAATCAATCATCAAATGAACACCAAAATGTTTGATGTCTTGTGTGTAAAGTTAATTAATTAAACCTTTATTTCTTCAGGTCTTGGTCTTCCATTCATCAGTCCCTACACAAAATACACAGAATTGTTCAGCTCAACTTTGCCAAAAAATTACCCAGGTAAACACTGACACCGACCATTTTAATGCAAGTTGTGTTTGAGTTTATTGAAAGCTATATTGGAACATTTATAGCAACTCCCATTGAATTAAACATTAAAACTTCTTTTCCTCACTTTTACAATGCAGTCCCTGTTAGAGATGATGGAAACATGCCAGATGTACCCTCCCATCCGCTTGACCCAAAAGGAAACAATTTGGAGTGGCTCAAAGAGCTATAACTTCACTTTCTCTCAATTAACACCTGTGCTGTACCTCTTGTTCATATGCATCTGCATATCTGCACCATTTGTCCCACAATAAAGATTGTCTATTTAATTCTATGTGTGCCGGATTGTTTGATTTTGTTAATTTCATCACTGGATTGGATGCATGTTTTACCACAATATAACATCAAGTGCCTGAATGGAACTAGGCTTAAGATTATAACCTATTTTCGAAGTGCTTTGTGTTTGAAACTTCAAACTTTGTGACATCACTCTAATTTGCTTCACTTAAACTGTTGAAACTTGAACATGAAGCTTGAAACCTCTCATATTTCTATACACCAGTTGGAGTTCACACTAAAATGGCCTGAATCTCAGCGTTAAAAAAGTTTCCCCAACCAACCTTTCAGCAAAACATGTATAAATGTGAAACTTATCACTTTTTTCTGTCAGGAGACTGTTTGGTTTTCCAGAGCAGATCATGAGAGTTTTGAAACTAAGCTGCACAGGCCTGATCCTTCAGAAGAAGCTTAACTTGACAAAGCCAAAATCAGATTAACATTGTTTAATGATGAAGTCCTTGTTTCATTCTTGCACTGTCTGACTTGAATGAGTAAGACAGGTAGCAGAACAATATGTGAAGCAGTGCTGCATTAATAATAAAGATCCAGCTGCTTCAGTTCTTATACAGGGCTTGTGGATTATACAATGAGATGCTGTAATACCTGTCGCTGCACAGGTATTTTAGTTATTGTACTCAATCCCCACTGAACACTTAAAATATTTTTGAGATTTTACAATAATACAGTAAACTCGCATTTCCATACAAAAATCAGATACATACATATAAATGCAAATACATAAAAAAGCCAATTTTTAAGACATACACAGAGAATACCAGTAAACAAAGATTTTCTTCATAGAACATTTATTTGACAACACATCAATATTCAGTGTTTCAGGTAAAGAAAGGTGAAGAATGTCTTCCTCAGCAGTTTCATCTCCATCATACAGTATCCCCTGTAGTCACCTGAACTTCATGTTTATGTAATTCAGAAAACAGACTGAAGGTCTGTTTATGTTTATTTATATGTTGTACAGAACCAAGGAGTGTAAATGGTGTAAATGGCTGTGCAATGTTAAAACAATATTTCACTTTGGAAGAAGAGTCTTGGACTTGGAATGTTTTTGTTGAAGTGGCAGCGTTCCAACAATTAAGCAGTAACCAAATGTCTTTTTGACATAAACACATTTTTTGCACATAAGGTATCCTGTTACCTAGCTACAAATTTGTTTATTAATTTAGCCTCTTTACATTTTACATAGACTTTGCCTATTTTTCTTAAAACATATTTAACATTACAGGCTTATTTCTGTATTGTACATATAATACATATTTCTTCTTTATCAATTACTTATTCCCCAAAATTTTCTGATACTTCTCATTAATGTGCTCTGAGGGCAAAATGATTTGTTTTAGGTTTTAGATTTAAGTTAATCAATATTCCTAGTTTAAAACACATTCAAACCTGCGAATAGGCATATCGTGTCACTAAGAATTTTCTTTCACTGTGTTATACTGTGAGAGGTCTTATTTAATGTTCAGTTTCACTGCCATGATAAACAGATGTGCAAAGTTTCCAGTAATCAAGGTTCACAGCTTCTGCAGCTTCTACAAAGTCCAAATGTTCCACCAAAGTGAAATATCTTCATCAAAAGAAGTCAAACAAAAGTCATACAATCAGGTTTTATGCACTATTAACTATTTACAAGCATGAATAAGCATTTGCTCTAAAATGTTGCTGTCACCTTATAAATGATGTAAAAGTACTATTAAATGCTGTACTATTATATGCTGTTAGAGATAGTTTACTACAGCCTATCTGGGCTTTTCTTTTAATCTTAAAGGTGCTAAATGATCACAGAAACTCATTTCAGTTACAGCAGGAACATAAACAGTTTAGTTTCCACTGATAAAAAGTTTCACTGACAAACCATAGTTTGCAAGAGGCAACAACAAAGCTACGGAATATTACTTTGGATATCTAGTTTACCATAAACACTTGCTCTGACGTTGGTCAACTTCCTGTATGCTCTCTTCAACACTTTCATTGATACATTTCCCCATTAACATGTCGTCCTATTCTCTGTCTTGGCTTTCACGTCTCTCTTGAAGATTCTGCTCAGTTTGATTGGTAAACATAAAGCTACAATCAACTAGCCTAGATGTTGTCTATTTTTAGATTTGGGACTTAAAAGAAATCAAGAAGACATCAAATCCAAAGACTATGCACGCATATCTCTTATTCCCAACACTTTGAACCATCCACAATGTGCTACTTTCTAAAAAAACAATTCTTTCAATAAAAACACCATCCAGCTGTTCAACAACTGACTCTCAGTTTGTGTCTGTGAAGTTCTGAAACTTTTGTGTTTCTTTGCTTTTTAGGGCTTGTTCTGTGTTAAATAAGTATTTAACTGAGAAACTAACAAGTCATTTAAATATTCAAATTTAAAGATTTTGTTTTCACACCACAAAAAAATCATTCTAATTCAAAATTCTACATCCATCAAATACTATATGTAACATTACAGCAGCAGAGGGTGTAATGTTAACAGGCATAATCATTACATATAGCTGACACTCAAACAGCAATGCCCATGTACAGTAATTTTAAGGTAAAAATGGCACAAAAATTACTAACTGTGCCAATTTCATTAAAACATGCCAAATCTCTCTCAACCAAACACCACATTTTAAAACCCCAAAACATTTTGAATACATTTTTAAAAAAATTACCTTCATTGAAACCAGGAAAATGCAGTAATCTGACAGCTTTTTTAAAAAATATAATGTAAAAGCACTTTTTGAATAGGAGCCTGCCCTCTTCCCATAACATTTCATGACAGTGAAAGTGAAGCTAACAACCTGCTAGGAGCCAGTCCCTAGATCAGCCAAACAAGGAAAACTTTTCTTAACATGGCACAAATATAAGAAAAAGTAATATTATACTGAGAAATAATTGCACTGTAACACAGTAAGAGAGATAAAAAGCATCTCACAGGCAAAGAATAACCCAAAAATGTTGATAAATCTGGACAAGCAAGATTCAGTATGTCAATCTCAACCACTTAGCCACAGAACTCACTTCTATTTCACTCACACAGAATTTTCAAATATTATAATGGTTCTATCTCTAACCTTTAAATATCTACATTAAAATTATATGAACTATAATCTTATTCAGATCAGACTTTACAGATTAACCTTTTAAACTTCAATTTAAAGATGCTCTATTCCTACACATGAAACATGATATGTATGTGATTAACTTACAAAAACAAACATCCAAAGTCAAGAACAATGCAAAAGAATCAACATGATGCATTGAGCTGTTTCCAGGATTCTGCCTGAGGTTCGATGGAAACAGGATTGATGCTGCTGTGGGAATAAAACGCTTACTCAATGATGGGAGCTGAGCGGTCGTTCGTGACAGTTTTTCTGAGTCGAATGTGGGCAAACGGATTAATCCTGAAAGGGGGGAAAAACAAATAATAGGCATGAAAATTGCAAATAGCTCAAAATGGGGATTCAAGTGGTGTTTCATCAATTTAGTATTGAACATATATGTGGTCTGAAACTAACAAACAGTGTACAGCCATGCTAACAGCACTGTAAGGTTGTACACTAAGTCTTCAGACAGCATATTAAATAGTGGACAAAGCCACTGAGACATCGCTCATTGGTTTTTGGGGAACTGTTTTGAAGCTTTGAGTTTGGCATTTTAGAACACTCGAAATGGCCATACTGTTAATTATGTATTACCCAAAGCCCTAATATTATTTGAATTGTGAATCTTTCAAAAAATCAACCTCCCTTCATTTTTCATCAATGGGCAAATTAACTGTAGAGACTAAAAGCATTTTTTTTTTTTTGTCAGGCTGTAAAAATGTCTATCTCTATTGTAAAGGTGGGCTTTAAATATGAGGGTTCAGTAAAAGTCACAGTACATCAAAGATGATAAAGAAGAAGTGCTGGTTCTGTGTACCACTGAATATCATAATGCATGTCATTCTCCTTGCATAGCAAATTTTACAAATACCTCAAACTTCACACTCCTCTCTGCCCAAGATGACTCAAGTTATCGTACATTTGTGTAATCTTGAGTCATGTGACCCCTTAATGACACACACAGCACATTTGAACTGCTTAAAGTTACCTGGTTGGGGAGGGTGGGGGAGAGACCAATTCTGAGGTGATCTGTGATGGAAACAAGAGATTATATTATGAGGATATTTTGACTAAACTTTCATTGTTACCAATCACCTGTTTCCCTTTCATTTAAAGCGAGGGCAAGTAGGGAGGATGAACTGATTCTGGTCCCTTGACCTCCTGCGAAAGGTTTCATGTTTCTGACCTTGTTGCTGTCGGCCATGCTGTACGGGCGCGGGCGGAAGGTGCTGACTCTCTGGGGAGGAAGGGAGCGCTCCTCCTCTGATTCGGGGGTGAGGGCTGGGAGACCTGGTGACACCAGCTTGTCAAGCTGACCTGTGCTGGTGCTGTTAACCTTAGATAGGAAGAGGGAACTAAAGGAAGGGTCAGAGACAGAGAAAAAGAATATGCAAGAAAAAACAAAGGAAACATGATGAGAAACGAGAGATGTTGGTTTAGTGTTAAGTAAAGACGGGAAAGTAAAGGGTTCCATTCTGGTTTTAACATAAAAATGACCCCATCAAGTTTTCTGTAAATCAATCATTACAACTCTAAGTATTTCTGATAATCTGAGTTTTTTTAACCAGCTTAAGGGAAGCAAAGGGCGTATTTCTGTCATTAAGAGTGTCAAAGTTCAACAACTCCTCTCAAAAACAGCGTTCTGTGTTTATTCTTCGACTTACTTCTCGAGTTGGTCCGTCTTGCTGTGGTGTGGCTGAGTGTAGGAGAAAGGGAACCAGCCTTTCCTGTGTGGAAAGATTTTAAGCATAACTAAATAATAAAATGAGGGTTTCATGCACGACAGGGTTGTGAGTGATGAAAAAAATTCTCTTATAGCGTCTGAATGTATCTGTCAACATGGTGCCCTTGAAAAACTTGAACACAACATGTGATATCTGGTCTCCCAGACATGTTTTGGTTTAATTATAATCTTGAAATTCCAGTGCTGAGATATTTCAGGGTCTTCTCTATGATTGTATATTATAACAATGATATAACAAGCCCTTTCAAATTAAAAGCATGTAGCGATTTTCATTTGTGCTGCACATTTCGGCAAATTCTTTCCCAGTGTGTGATCAGTAAAACATACCGTCCAGTTCGTTCATTTTGACCATAGTGCCACCCGTCTCTAGGCTCAGAGATAAGTAGGGTGATGTAGTCACCAGGCAGGAAGTGCAGCAGGCAAGCGCTGCCCCCAGTGCCACCACCCTCTGATGCTCCAGGAGTGTGAGCATACATGGCCTCCACACGTGTAGGTCCAGATAAAGGCAGCATCCTGGGGAGACTGGAGCCTACAAGGAGGACAAAGAAAAGAAAAAAAAACAAAGCAACATCAATTCAATGTATTTATATTCAGTGGTTGTATTTATGCATAGTAGTTTTATTGGTCCCACACTGGGTTGCAAGTTGCCAGCCTGTGTCCAGTTTTACTATAAGTGTTCATAACTGTATCAGAGCGGCAATAAGTTACTGCTGCTACTTCATAGGAAAAACATTTTTTTCCCAGTGGATCAGCAGCATTTCTGCACTTCTTTAACTGTGCTTAACTACTCATGAATTGCCCAACATAAATAAAATAAGTTTTGTTGTCTTCAATTGAAATCAGTATGAATTTGTTTGGCTGTACTTTTAACTGATACATTGGTTGCATATCTGTTGCATTTTTGTCAAAGCAGCTGCTCTGAACCTGTTAATACCCAAGTAACCGCAGGTTTCACTGAGGCAACAAAGATTTAAATGTTTAAGACTACAACTTTAAGAGAAAAGATGGAGACATTGCAAATCTTACCTTGAAAGCCGCCCAGCCTCATCTCACTGACAGGTCTCCTTGGCAGTGGGAGTGTTGCTGTTGCGCACATATCTGCAGTCTTCAGCAGCCAGGGATGATGTGATGGTGATGAGGTGTTACTCCCTCCTGGTCCCACCTGTTGGTGCAGTAACTGCACAGGGGTCATGGCCCTGGAGAGAGGAGCACTGTGGGGCAGTGGAGGACTGTGAGGGGCACTGTGTGGGATGGGGAGGGTCATGCCCTGCAAGGAGCTGCTGGAGGGGGAGATCTGGCTGAGCGACATCACTGTGGAGGGGATGAGGCACGGGGAGAGGTTGGACGTGTTGGTGGCCAGGAGGAGAGAGCTTTGCTGGGCCGAGTTGCTGGATGTGCTGGGGATGGAGGCAGCAGGGCTGCCACTGCCGCTGGCACTGCTTTCAGGAAGCAGGCTGGCTGAGGCACTGAGGGGTGTGCTGGTGTGCTGAGGAGATGCTCCTCTTGATGAACCTCCAGCAGCTGCTCCAGTGGCGAGAGAGCGGAAAGTCTGAGGGGAGCCCTGAGGAGGACAGGTTTCACTCTGGGAGGAGGAGGAAGGGAGCGAGCGTTGCTGCTGGGAGCGACTGGAGTCTCCATTCAACAGAGGAGGGACTTCCTGAACAGAAAGCCTCTGAAAAACCAAGGACAGACATTAAATGTTACTATTGAAACTGAAATGATGTAAATGAATCGAGTCTTGAGCTTCACCTTCAAAAGGACTCTGACATTTTGAGTTTAACTTCAACATCAGAGACTTGTCACTTCACTTTAGGCTCTTTTTTAGATCACACACAGATGTTTAGGCTCTTCGTCCAAGATTTTATGAGCCTAAATGTTGTATTTTAAAATCATTAAACTATCAGCCACCACTGAACGCACGGTTGAAACCTGTGTAAACCAGCCACCGTGCAGCTGCGATTATGCACTGCAACTTCTAAAGAGGAGAAAC
Organism: Ctenochaetus hawaiiensis; assembly: GCA_029783645.1. NCBI lineage: Eukaryota > Metazoa > Chordata > Actinopteri > Acanthuriformes > Acanthuridae > Ctenochaetus > Ctenochaetus hawaiiensis. The sequence continues at coordinate 10,429,914 of JAPZDY010000025.1, forward strand.
TTAAACAAAAGTACACATTTGGACCAGTACATGTAAAAATAATCTGACCTGTTCTGGCTGAGCAGAGCCGATCTTGGTGTGACGGAGGACCTCGGCTATCCCAGCAGCTCCTGTGCTTTGAGGTGCAGTGTGGCGCAGCAGATTCAGAGCGCGCTCTGGGAGTTTTGTGGGCTGAGAACATGACTGCTGCCAGGAGGACAGTTTCTGTGACAGGAGCTCTCTCACCTGGGTTGTTATCAAAAGTATTAACAGAGGAAACCATGTCAGAGTTTAAAGATAAGGCTGGAGTTTTTCTGCTTTTTATTATTGTCAGTTTATCTATGAAAAGCTAAATATCCTTCCTTAAATCTGTTTCCCAAAGGACATGAAATCCCTCTTATAAGTAATTGTTAAACATGAGTCACTAATAAATAAGCTTGATTTTTAAAAAAAGTCTCTGTAAAAAAGTTGGGAACTGTAGTTTTAAGCATTTTGGGGACTATTTTAACAAATGGATTACCACATATTCCAGAATCTGATAAGTATTTGCAGTGTCAGGCCAACACACATTGGACTGACCTAAGATAAACAACAGTGTTTTAATGAAATGAAGGAGAACAAACTACATCAGGGTTAAATTGCACATACTTTTTAGTGGGATAAATCAATTGTTGTTTTATATCTTTTCATGGGACTTGAAGATGAGCCAAGAGACACACTTTTCCTTTAATTTGAATGGTGAAAAATACACACAAAACATCTAGGTTTCTTTGTCTTAATGTAAATAAATGAATTAAATGTTTTTTTTCTAAGTGAATGTGAACAAATCACCTTGCAGTGATAGTTGATGAGCAGTTTGGTAACACAACACTGTCTGTCCACCAGGAAGCAATATCGTCTCCTTTCCTCAGTGAGCGCGGACTTGTAACCCGTGGCAACCAGGGCATCCAGTTCTCCCTGGCGGCGACTCATCAACTCCACAAACTGAAAAAAAAGTCACAAGTTTCACTGCAACCTGAACATCCTAACACATGCACACAAAGCCCACACGCGAAAAACTCAAAGACTGAATGGCTTTTAACGCCCATTGTAAGAAAACAGCAGAGAGAACAGGAGGAATATGTGATGTCATATCCTGCCTTTGCACAATGACTAAAAAAAAAACCCAAATAATAAAACACTATCCTTTGCCCCGCTGACCTTTTCTTCCACCATAACCCTCCCTGTGACCTTTGATTTATCATTTTCACTCACTAAGTAGCTAAATCCTTTCACCCTCTTATATAATTCACATTTCCTTCAAAAAACGCTTGTACACTATAAGGTGCTTGTTTTCTGAAAAATCAGCTGAGGCAGATTGCTTTTTAATCTTATTCAAACTGGCCTATTTCTCACACAAACGCTCACATAACTTTGCTTTTTAATCTGCTGTAATGCTGAGTAAGTCGTTAAGAATATGTGCACTGGTAGGCTTCTTGTTTCTCAAATGACACTGTGTTGCAATAACTTCAGATTACATGTCTGTGCGTTTTGTTCTCGGCCTCACTCACCTGCATCTCCCGGTCTCCATATTTGTTCGGGTGTCGGCTGCCCTGACTCTTCCTGCGGAGTTTCTTCAGCTGGGACTGGCAGCGTTCGATAGACTCTGACTTGGACCTCCGCTCACTCTGGTACTTTTTTAGGGTGGCCTGAGAGGAGAGCAGAGAAAGAGACTGAGTTTAAAGATTAAGTTTTGGTTGAATCAATTAATAGATGAGTCAGCTATTACTTAGGATTCAAGTGTGATGGTACAAAATTCACCGAGTCCAAATGTATTTATCATGATAAGTATGTTTTAATCAATAATCAGATGCATTTTCACAAATATTATTGAGTATTTTTCGATAATTTATCACTTCGTTTGCATTATTAAAGTTAACAAAGTTAACTGCCACATCTATGAACTTGCTTCATGCCACATCACCTTCCAGTCAAATGAGTCAAACATGTTAAACTAAGCAAACATACTGCTTTTTCACAATTTATTAAAACATGAAAGCAAGTTTTATTTTCAGTTTGGGGTGTTTTGGTGAACATGTTAACTTACTGTGAGGTATTTTATGTCCAGTTCCAGCTTCTGCTCCAACTGAGCAAGAAGCTCAGAGTGAAACAGCTTTAACTGTTGACGAAAAGATCCAAATGCAGTATTTAAGACAAAGTGCACTGACACTGCAGCTTCCACATGAAAGTATCCAGCAAAATGCATCCAAGAAAAGTTTAACCTGTATTTAAAAAGGCCTTAAAACATGAAACACATCATTTTTTAATGGCCGCCAAGTGTACAATATTGAAAAATATATCTGCATGTATAACGAATGTGCAATTTATATAATAACTTCCACATCCAGCAAAATGATGACACAGTCATTATTTGTGTAATAATTCATGCAGAGCGTCTGAGCCCAGTCTTACCACGTCTTCCAGCTGAACCTGAATCTGTCTGTGGACCTCGGCCATCTGAAACAGTGTGTCTCCTGTGAGGAGCAGTGAAGCACAAAACAACAGTGAAGACCGTCAGTGAGACACACATCTGATATTCAGCTGCTTTTATTACTGCATGCACTACAGTGCATCTTTAAAATATGAAAAAAAAATCTAAAATCATCTAAAATCTGTGCTCTAATGTGATCCTTTAATGTTCATGTTCATTTAATGTAAACATCATGTATCGCTAGAATTTAACAGGTAAGCTACATTTACTCAAGTGCTGTTTAAGGTACTTTCATGACACATGAATATTTTCTTCTCTTGCCACTTTATACTTTTACTGCACAATATTTCAGAGGGAAAATGGTACTTATTACTCCATTACCAGTTCCTTTACAAATTGCACAAAGAGTTTTGTGCATATAATAAATGCACACCTGTAACAATTTGTTGATCAAAAGTGGCAAATATTTTAATAATCATTTACCATTTTATGGTTCCAGCTTCCCAAAATTGAGGTTTTGTCACTTTTTCCTGTTAATTATTTTCATTTTTCAAATAATTTTTAAAGGTTTGGACTGGTGGTTGGATAAAACACATTGTGGCTCTGGAGCCAACAATTATTTTAGTCTCTGAATTGTTATTAACTATGCAATCAATTGATGAATGGGAAAAAATGAGTAGATTAATACCCTAATAAAAATAAACAGTGGTTACAGTTTCATGGAAAATATATCCAAATTAGCTCCAACTAAACAATCTAAAACAGTAAAATCTGGCTTTTAAAATGATGCAGTTGAAGGGGACATTTTCCTGCACTGAGTACTTTTACTTTTAACGATTCAATTACATTTAACTGATTGTACTTAATGGAGTATTTTTTACAGTGCGTCAGCTTAAGAAAAAGATCTGAAGATTCCTCCTCCTCTAACGTTGGCACACATTCGTCCTAAAACTCGCCGTTTTAACACAGTGTCTCATTTGCAAAGTGTCGGTCAGCTGTGAGTGCCTCCCACGGTCACACAGCGCTGTAGTATGTGGTAGCTGGCATCTCGCCCTCCGACTCTCCTGCCTGCCTCCCCCGCTGTTTTCAGCATTACAATGAGATCATGTGGTGTTGTTAATCTCCCAACAATGACCCCTCTCTCTCCCTTTCCCTCTGTTCTCTCTCCCTCTCTTTCCACATTTCCTCATTCTCCCTTCTCTTCATCTCCTCCCTCACACATGCACACTGTTTGCACCATCTCTCCAGCTGTCATGTTGACTCTCTTCACTTTATTAGGTGCCACTGCCAATTATTTATTTTTTATTTTTATTTCCTCATCAACCAGCGTCTTCTACACCAGCCACCAACTCACCCAGCTCTTTGGAGCCTTGGCTGTCGCTCGCCAGTTCTCCGAGTTTCACCAGAGCATCAAAGTACCCTTTGGCAGCCACAGTTACTCCTGAGAAAACAGAGTGCATTTCAGGGTAAACTGGAAAATGTCCTGTTCATCGTTTCATAACTTTACCTTCACTTAGCTGCCATGAGAGGACAAATCAGAGGCCTGCGTTTGACTCACCTGTCAGTGCTTTCTCATAGTGTTTTCCCATCGTCACAAAGTTCTTCAGACTGGGGTTGAACTGGTCCAGAATCCCCTGTTAGCAAAGATACACATTTATATTTCTAATCATTTCAATGCACACATTACTTGTATGATTGTCTATGTGTCAAACAAAACCTTACATCATTCAAGGCTCATTATTGTATTAGATAACAGAAAAATAGACAGTAAAGTCAAACCTTGTAGACATTTTCAGTCATCTTGTTGACCTCTTCAGTTCGAGACATTTTTCTTCCCTCAGTTACGTCCTGCCACTAAATACGTCTGTAGTGTCTTACTCTCCTCTTGTTCAGGGCTCTAAGCATTACAGCATACAGCAACCCCCTAAAAGAGAAATTATGGAGAAAAAAACAGTGCATTTATTATCAAACTGTCACAATGACTTACAACTGCATCCAAAAACATGAGGATGAGGCACAAATCCAGGTATTTTTACTTCCAAATATGAGACAGAAAAACTACATAACACTTCTTTCATTCATTTAAAATTCAGCTGAATGGGAAAATGGATTAATTTACTATTTTTAAGTATTTTGGTAACTGAACATTTTGAACTATAACTGTTTTTAGCTTCTCAAATATCAGAACTAGTTGCTTTTTTAATCATAAATAATACTAAATTGAAAATGTTTGGGGTTTGGACAGATTGTTGGATATAATGTAATTTGAAGATGCCAACTCAGGATCTGGAAAGTTATACTGGGCACATTTAACCAGTTTCTGGTCATTTATAGACAAACTAAACAACATCAAGTGTCAAATATTTGTGTTGGCTTATGTGTACATATATTTTCTCTTCTTTCTTGCCTTTAAAGAGTAATTACATGATTTTACTACACAAATACTTTCTGAACAACACGTTAACTAAACCATAATCTTTGACTTCTCAGTGGTCTCACTCTCTCCATGAAGGACTGAAAGTGTGAGATTAAAGTCGGCAGCAGGACTCGACCATCAGACCGTCTTGGGTTTTGTCTGAGGGCAGCAGTGTTATTTTCACATGGATCTCCTCTGTGTCTCAGCTGCCAGTTTCTACATTATCTTTCACAACATTGCGGCAACCCAAATATTTCTCCTAGATTTGAGTGCCAGACGAGTTATACCATTTCAGATAAGAACAATGGGCTCCTCCAGGCCGAGTCACAGGTGTCAGAGCACTGAATAAACACACGACAACTATGTTTCCTCAGCAGAGAGGACGATCAAGGGGGTACTGGTCCAGGGTCAGATGATTTCCAGACTGGATTTAATGGCAAAATGCTCACTGGGTTTTCCTTGTGCAGCCCTCCTTTGTTATCACAGCAAGATTACAGAGAAAACGTTGACCCAGATCAACTAATGGTATATGACACAAAGAAAACATTTCCAGACTCTTGCTCATTAGGCCACCCTGGTGCAGTCTGTAATTTGTCAAGGGAGCTGCAACAGTTGGCTGTTCTGCAGCAACTTTGTCTTTTCTCATTTAGCCTGAAGGTCTTTTAAAACTGTGCACACACTTTAAAATAATGAAGTAAAATACTGATGCCGGGTAAACGTTTATGTGTGTAAATACTTAGCTTGGTGCAGCTTAATTCTGAGAAATAAAGTGCTGTTTGTTTCAGGATGCAACAGGAACAGTCTGCAGGTGGTTGGGAAACTGATACAGAAGATGCATTCATGTGGTTTGGCCTCTTAAAATGTCTTCAAATGGTTTGGAAGGAAACATTTAAAAAAACATGAATTTTTCCTGAAAGCTGCAAAGATAACTTGAGTAAAACGTTGGTAAATCAGCAGAAAAAGAATAAAGATGTGAAAATTCTCTAATTTAAACTTTTAACTTGTAAATGTTTTCTATTTTTTTCTGTCTCATTCAATGACAAGCTGATAATCTTTGAGTTTTGTAAAAAAATTTAAATATCTTTTTACTAGCTCTTGACATCTTTTAGCTGTGGTCATACATCCATTACATGATTTTATCTCCAAACAGATAACGGAAAGTGTTTCACAAAAATTAAAACGGTATTTAAAGGATTCATGCAAAAATTCATCTTTGATTGTGCATTTTGTTGGCTTTAAAGTTCCTGTTTCAACATCAAAATCCTGCCTTATAATTATGCTTTTACTTGCACATCTCTAAAAATCCATTTCGGCAGCTATAACAGCCCCCTTTTCTGTCACACATCTCATCTCCTTTCAACACCATCAAACTCTTTCATATTACTGATGCGAATGCAAAATAACCAAAAAAAAGACAAGTAACTTATTTCAAAAATGCCAAGATTCGCAACGTTTCTTACACATTGGATGATTTTTCCTGCGTAAAAACGCTTTGTGCCATTTGGCCACACAGTTCAGCACAGTAACAGCTACCTGTTGATCTCAAACCTTCAGCTTTAATTCGTAACAAATAAATCAACTACTTAATAGAGAAAAAAAAAGTTACATACCTTTTCAGATCTCATTGTAGCAAACGATAAAGGCTTCCTGTGCGTCTTTGAGAGTTAAATGAAGAGTACAACACCCCCTCTTTTCTTCCTATTAGGCTACTTTCTCCCTCCGTTAGTTAGTGGGGGGTTGTTTCATCCAGCAGAGCACTAAATCTCAGCTCCCCTCCACCCCTTTTTCACATGGCCCTCTCTCCCTTTTTTTCCTCCCCCCTCTCTCTCCCCCCTCTCTCTCCTGCCTCCCTTTACTCCCTGGAATCGGGGTCAGATATTTGGTGCCGTTCAGTACCTCTCCTCATTACTGAGCCGATTACCGACATGCCTTCACGCCCGGTAGGAAAAAAAAACAGCAACGTCCAGAGCAGCACCGTCAAACCCCCGCCCAGGACAAGCAGCTCCGCGCCGCTGAAAACCCGCAGTCAGCCTCCCACTCCGTGTCTGCCTCTCTCTGTCTCTCTCTCTCTGTCACTCGGGCAGAATAACAATGAGCCAACGGGACCTCGTCTGAATAGGAGCAGGAGGAGAATAATGACTTGAACTTTTTAAGCCACAGCTCAGGCAGGCCTATCACTGGCCTACATACACCCAGACCATCACCATGTTCCTGCTCCCCATTAACAGAGGGGGGACACAGGAGGAGGAGGAGGAGGAGGCCACTGCATGGACCCTTCATCCACTGCAATAAACTGTTGGAAAGCTTAAAGGTTAATGTAGAGATAAATGTGGTGGAGAGGGAAGTTTAAAGTGGTGGAAAAAGTCTCCAGAGTTTAGGGTCAGTTGTGTTAAGTGTGCAAAGTACATCTACTGTACAATTCTGAGGGATTTACACTTTAAGTATGTACATTTTCTGCTACTTTATATTTCTGCTCCTTGCAGGGATGAATTCAATGAAACATTAATACAGAGGTTATGACATCAAGCAGCGCTCCTCAGCAGCTACAGCCTGTACATGTATATTTATTTAATACTCTACACTTCTACCTTACTACACTTCAGAGAGAATTATTATAAATTTTATTGCACTATATTATTTGACAGTTGCTTTGCAGATTCAAGTTAAAGGACATGACACATTGTGTCATTTATCCAAAAAGTGTAGAGAGGACCTAAAGTAGCCACATTAAATAAAAGAAGGAATTACAAAGAAAAGTAATGCAACTCCACCATAAAGAGCAATATGAAGTCGTGTTAAAATGTTGAGCTAAAACAGATTAAAAATTCCATAGAGCTGCAGGGATTGATGATATTCCTGCAGGTTTTTCACTACAAGCAACCTCTTACTCATCAACTATTTATGTGTTTCACTGTAAAATACCTATTTTCATTTTTCATTTACAATTAAGAGAAAAAAGGATTAATTAATAGGGATAGTTTTCACAGAAATGTATCAAATTTCTCTGCTAGCATTAGCTATATTCTATGATTAATCATATTAATAAATGTCAAAAAGTATTAACTATACCTGTCACAGAGGAATGCATTACCTGAAATGAAGTGAAGTCAGTGTTTTCTGACTGCATATGTACATAAATACTTAATGTTTTATTCACAGTGGGAGGCTCTCAATTCAGTACTCTTTCTTATTTTCCAGTGACCTGAAAATAAATTATAAATTGGCATCACATCACCTGCAGAAATTTCAGGCGAGCTGCCTTGTGTCGCAGTTACTTATTTTTACCAGGTGGTGGCAGCAATGTGACATCACTTGTTGCACCACACTTCCTGCATGAGACTGAGCAGCCGGTGTGGTGCAACAAGTGCAGACTAGAGTTAACTGTATTACAATAGTTAAACTGCACCTTTAAGACCAAAACAAACAGGTAGGAGTCTCGTAATCACAAACACACACCTTATTAAAAAACATTCAACTCATAATGTTGACAATTTTGAATAAAGAAGATAGACAAAACCCTCAGCACAGCTGCCATGTGAAGCATCTTCTCTTCAGGTGTTACTTAAACCTTACCTCATCAGTGCAGCACAACACTCCTCCACCCAATCAAACACACTAACAGAGAGTTCGTAAACAATTCAAACCTACATCAAAAAACAGGTCTGGGTGTCTTTACTCAGTCGCAGTTTGTGCAAGTTCGACATCTCTTTGTTCAAAAGACAAGACGTCATCTCTTCCCCTAACCGGAGCAGCCACCAGTTTGCCAGCCGCAGCAGGCGCAGTGTCCTCTGTGGGGTTCTGGGTCACTTGGTTCAGTTGAGGGGGAACATTGGAGCGTCTGTCTGTGGTCCCGTGTCCTTGGACCTGAGCCGTAAAGCTGTTTGTGTCGGCTCGCTTCCTCAGGGCCTAATTCACACGCTTTAAGGAGATTGACAGACTAGAGAACTTGGCTCACACTGACCTAATAAACGATACAGATGACTTATATGCATTTCTGTCATCTAAACACTCTTCTTTCCATGTGTTATCAGACAGTGTTTCATTGGACACACCAGCAGAGCAGACGTGTCTCCGAACCAGGTCATGTGTTCGCCTGAATGTAGCTCACTCATGTGATCTTTACTTCACGTTTTTACTTGGGCTGTGTCCAAATGTGACACATTCGAACAGTATCTCGGACGAATATCCTGCTGAGAAGACAAAGTCAGGTGTCAAAGCTCAAATCAGTGAAGCCACACGCAAGAAAAATGCTTTTTGTGAGGGAAACAGCGTAAATTAACTGAGAAAGCATGTTGGTTATGAAGGTCTAAATATTTTGCAACTGCAGCCCAGTTTCCTCTGGAAGATCACCGAGGAGTTCAATTATTGTACCCATGTTAATAGTAGTCAGATGTGTATATGTGTGAAGGACCGTTAACATTCAATATCTCAACAGTTTCAGCAATTATACACTTTTAAATGTTATCTCACAACAAACAACATGATGCTTTTTTAAATAAATGTTTGTGGGGCTTTGCAAACTTTTCAAGGGGAAAATATTCATCCACAACATTTTCAATATTCAGGTACTTCTAGAAGTCTCAGCTCAAGGAATTAAAGAGGCAGACAGAGTACGTGACACAGTGCCAGGACTCAAAGTTTGACTCTTCACCTTGGTCACTCTGATTTAATCCTGGATGCTCAACTTGCGTCACATAAACTCAAGTCTCTAGTAATCAGACTGGTTTAGTTCTAGTGCACCTCTGTCTAATTGCTCCAGTTTACATGATGTTGTTAGGAAGGAGTCTTACCTCAACATCAACTACCCTTTTTCTTTTACTTACAGAAGCTTAAAAATCTGGTAAAATACTCAGAACAATTTTGAGATAATAAAGCAGTAGAAAAGGTTCATCTACAATGCTAAAGCAAATATATTACTCCCCTATTATAATACCACTGCTTTTCTTTCAAAGATGATCATGCCTTAATTAGTGCTACCAACTACTTTGTAAGGCCAAGAGGAATAAATAAATACAGAATATCAATGATCTTTTGATCAGATCCTGAGAGGCCTGATAAGATACATCAGTGAGGCCCATGATGTGACACAATGTCTGAAATTAATTAACTTTAATGTGAGTACAAGAGTCTGATCCTGTAATTTAACATGCTGATTGCATTGTTTGCATGTTGTGTGTGTGTGTGTGTGTGTGTGTGTGTGTGTGTGTGTGTGTGTTTTTGTGATTTTATACCTGAGAGGAACCATCTGTTGTCCCTCCAACACCTCTGCTGCTGTCAATTAGAGTTGAGGAGACGACTTAATCAGGCCAATCACTCCCGTGCTGAGATCTAGGTGAGCTGTGTGACGTCGCACTGGAGGAGCTGAGCCAGTGACGGTGATCATTGTAAATCAGAGATCAAATTACTTGAAAAAAAGGGTTTTTATAGGTTGTCAGAATGGTATATCGAGTGAGTATTATCAATGACCAATCTAAACATATTTAGAATGAAAATAAAGGTGGAAGTGCAGCGATGAAGATGCCAAAAAGTCAGGAGAGTCTAACCGGAAAAGAGGTGTGGTCATCCAAAACAACACAACAAAGCTGAGGGAGGGGAGGAGGAGAGAAAAGAGAGGCAGAGACAATGAAGGAGGGATAGAAAGCATTGAGCTCTCCTCCGCAGTAAATCTCTCTCAATCTGATCAGTGTGAGGTTGACTAACAAACTGTAAGTTCACAGTGTGGATATACAAGCTGCGCTCACAGAGACTCAAAGGTACGAACATCTTTCTATGTTTGAGTTATATGTTTATTTAACAGGAACACAGTGTTTATGTGGTTTTATATTGTGTCAGTGATTTCGGTGAGGTGTGAAAATGAGACATAGTGTGGTTCTGTATTTACTTTTTACCTTTAAGATGCAAAGAAACAAATCATCAAGAAATGTGAATTTGTTTTTAAAAACAGTGTATAATTGCTTTATCATCAAAATATGACATAAAATAATTTAGAGTTTGTATGTAAAATAGTTTATTCTGCATCATATTGCATTTCTTTATTTATTTGGTCTTTTATTTGAATCATCGTGTAACTTTGCAGTAACTTGAGGCAGTTTAGAGCCACAATCTGTCACATCTGACTGAATTTTGTTGGGAGAAACGACTGATCCTTGAATTAACATTTATTTGTTGTTTTTTTTTACTTCAGGCTGTTGGAAACTTGGTTAACTTTCTTAGTGTGTGTGTGTGTTTTAACTTTACATTAAAAAACTAAGTGACTTAAAATAGTTGAGCTGAAAAGCAATGGACAAATTTTGTCTAATGAATGTTTAATAACTAGGCTATGAGGTTAAGAGTTAATAGAGTTAATCAGAAAACACATATGAAAGCTCCTCTGCTGAAATGTTTTGATTTGTTTCCCTCTATTGTTGTGGGGGGTTTGTGCTGTGTTGTTTGGATGAGATACCTTAAGTTATTTAACTTCCTCTATATAATGTTTTTTTGATGTGCATTTTAACAAATAGTAATCAGACTTTTTTTTTAGTTCTTTATTTTAAATTTTTGGATAACTTTTATCTGTTATCGCAAATGAACTCTTCAATAATTTGACTCACTGGTCCTTTGAGAGTAGCTGACCTTAACATTATAATAGAGTGGGTGGAGGGTTAAACAGTCTCTCTGTTTCTCAAAGGGAGTGCAACATTAAAAAAGCCTCTGATTTTACCCAAAATGGAAAAAGGAACAACTAATATTAAGTTTGAAAAGAAATAAAAGCATTCAAAAATAATTTCTCCTGATGGAATAATACCTCGCATTATTTATTTTTGTAGGGTATATTATACAAGTACATACTAATTTATTATACAAAATATAATACACCATATGACACAACAGTAATGATCTGTAACTTAGCAGGTCTGTTGTTTTGGCATCATGAGCATATTAGTGATTATGCATTTAAATGACAATCGGTCCCTTAAAAAAACAACTTATTTTTACTTTTTCTAAATTTCTCACACTAGACGCCTGTCTGAACAAATACTGGGAGAACTAAGTGCTCCCCAGGGAAAATGATATTGACATTGATCTTGTAATGCACATGGATGATTAGAGTTTTAAAGCCATGTGTTCTCTGTCTAGAAAGAAACTTGTTTGTTTACAAATACAGAGCACTTTAATTTGTCAGTGTCAGTTGTTTAATCACAGGTCTGAGTGCAGCTGTCAGTTTTTAATTTGGGACTAATCACACTACTTAAACATCCACCTTGACCATATGGTGCAGGATGGAGCACGACCCCAGTGATCACCATGGATTAGCGCACACACACACACACACACACACACACACACACACACACACACACACACACACACACACACACACACAGAGGCTTGCCAGGCTGAGGAAGCCCACTTATCTCAGGCTAAAGCAGCACAACAACTGCTTGCAATTAGGTTAATTGAGTGACCTGTGGGTGGTAATAAACTTAGTGCTAAACTGTGGAGATTGGGTGTGACACGGTTCTGTGCCTCGACCATCTGTCTTTCCTCTAAGCCTTGTAAATCACGATAGGAGCAGCAGACACAAAAATATTTAAGGTCAAACATTGCTGCTCCACAATTATAATAACAAGAATTATAAAAAACTATTCTCAACTTTAAAAAAACATTTTCTTGTCCACTTTCTTGAGTTTAGTAAATTATTTTTCTGTATAAGTTTTTTGGATATTTCAACAAAAGCTGTCTTGATCTTTATCATGCAACAGGCTGTGTTTGTATGTACTCCCTTCACTATATTTTATTAATGTGAAAATACAGTGAATAATGTATTAATGATAAAAACAAACACACACATACATATACACACACACACACACACACACACACGTGTGCGCACGGTAGAGGCTGGTCACTACGAGCAACAGGTGGTCAGTGAGGTTTATCTGCCTCATCACGTGTGTGCCATTTCAAAATGCCGACCCTGTATAATGAAGAACATGTTACAGTGCTCAGACAGGTCAGCAACACTTATGATGAAAACACAGGAAATATATCACTGAATCACATGATCTAAAATAGTCTGAGATTGTTCTAAGATCCAGAGTTTAATCCCATAAATATTTAGGAATGTATCTGTGCTACTACTCCTCTATATTTTTTGTTATCATCCTGCAGGCTAAATCCTGATATATTTAAATAAAAGATGTAATCGGTCCTGTATGCACTACACAGTATTGTTCCTTTGAGCTTTCAGGAGGTCAAAACCATCAGAGTAGCTCACAATGGTCTGGTCAGGATGTCACACCTCTGATTTGGACTAATCCTTGTCTGGAGTGGCTCTGGTTGCTTCAGCGCATGCCTATGTAAGGTTAGCCTACTAGTTGGACAGGCTGCAGGAGACGTCACACTGAGGTGCTCATCTATCATCACATCCTGCTGAAGAGAACATCAGTCAGGTCTAAAAGTGTCTCATCTCATTGTCCCTTTTGTTCAAGGGTATTATCTCTAACAAGGACGATAAAAAAGAAAATACAAGACATTTTTAGCTCAGGTCTGCTTGCCGGTACATACAAATACAGGGTCATACTAGGACAAAATATTAGATTCAGAAGATAATATTCAAAATAACACAACCATCACAAATAACAGCCTCGTAATCAGCTGAATCCACACTTATCTGACACAGGTTCGACAAAAACCTAAACTATTGTAATTATTATTATTGCTGTTTGTTTTGATTTTGTTATTGAGTCCCCTCTCTGTGGATGTCACTAACAGATCTTTATCTTTAACTTGATGTCTTGCAGGCTTATTCCATGCTTCGGTGACGAGGAGAGAAAGACAAGGCAACATCCAGAATAAAAATGTATTCCCTCGCATGAAAAAGAAGATATAATTTAAAAGACAAAACTGTGATTCCTTTTTGTTCCTCACAGATGTGTAGATACTTTGTGGATGGAGATCTCTGTTATCGTGCTTCCTGATGTCTCTTTTACAACAACAAACAAGTCAACGCAACCTTTACTTCGACTGGCATCGCACATTTTGAAGTGAAGCCAAGCTCCTTAGTCTTAGTGGCTGAACTGTGGATGAAGATCATGAGGAACTCTCGATCTCCACACCTGTTCCTTGCTTCTGTTGTGTTTTCTGTACTTTCAAGCCTCTTCTGTCCTACGTCTGCCAGTGCGGGGTCTGACTTTGACTATGGCACCCACCCACGCTTTGTTTGCACCCCCATTCCTGTGAATGCAGACCCTGCTTGCTTTCCTGCAGCAGGTCCAGGGGTAGGGACAGCAGGGCCCAGCGGACCAGGCCATCAGAGTACACCTCCTACTGGCTGGTGGGGGGCAAGCGACGAAACCAAAGCCACCATCCTCCACCTCAGGGAGAGCCTTGTCCAACAGAAAGAGACCATCCTGGACCAGAGGGAGACGATTCGAGAGCTGACGGCCAAGCTCACCCTGTGCGAGGGCCTTGGACGGGGTGCAGTGCCTCACGATGAGCACCACGGCACAGCCTTGCACTCCCATCACGCAAGGGTAACCAGTCATCACACATACACTGATAACGGGCACTATAGCAACCAGCAAGGTCACCATGGAAACAGCAACCTCATACCAGACTCACCTCACTACCCCTCGGTGGGGGGGCAACGATCTGATGGAGGCCACAGCAACAACCAAGGGAAGGATAAACATGTGACACCAGGGGACATCACATCATCACCAGAGCAGATGGAGAGGATGCTGCAGGCGCTGAAGGAGAGACTGGACAACCTGCAGGTGAGCACCAACAGGAGGAACCTTTCCAACATCGTACTTAGAAACAATCATAACAACAAAACAAAACTATAGAAAGGAAGAAGAGAACATGGGAGTAAACAAGTTAAAAGTGACTTTAAATATGATATAGCTGAGTGATAAAAAGGAGTTTGATGTAGCGGGAGGCTTAAGATGTTCAGCGTGCCCATGTATGGCTTTTTCTTCCATGTCCCCAGATTGTTTGTCAAATAATTAAGTCCCAAAGCTGTGTGTACGCTAAGTACTTCAGACAAAGGGACAATGAATTACCTAATCACATAAAGCCATTCACTACATTAGCCAGAGGAGTCTGACATCCCTCAGTGGGAACCTCAGAGCAGCAACGCAGCAACAGGCTCAGAGGTGGATGTCACTGATGTGAGATACTTGTGTGTGGGGTTAAAGTGGAGTTATGTTTGAAATTCAAATGTATGTTATTCTCTTTTCTCTTTAGTTACTCCCTGATTTTAACTCTCTTGCCACACATATCTCTGCTTGTCTGCTGTCTCTCCTCCTTGGATCATGAGCACAAACAGATGTCAGGGGATGTGGAGTGTGTAGGGGGGCTGGGGAGGGTGGCACGGGTCTAACATCAGCAGTAATTACCGTGATCTCCCTTGACAGACTGGTAATGAGGGCATGCACCAGGACAAAGCCTGGATTACCTGAGTGGAGGAGAAGCAGAAGAAGATACAGGAAGACGTAGCCCAGACAGAATACCAGACTATTGCACTTGACATTATGAGATTATTAGTAAATGCAGGAAGTGCAGAAGACACAATAGTGCTCGCTGAGACATGCAGGTGACAGAACAGCAGATGGTCACATAATGCCTTAGGACCAAATTGTGTCTACACTAATGATGTCTTTGTCTTCCCTGTTGTAAATAGGAAGCACAGGGATTAAGAAACAAACAAAAAAATGTGTTCAGGTCTTCACATGTGCGTTTCTTGTCTTCCTCAGCAGAAGAGGAACACATCTATTACTTACTCCAGCTCTTTGAAAGAGCTGCTTCAGAGGAAGATCAGTGCTCTGGAGCAGCAGCTGCACCATCGCACTGCTGCCCTCAGCAGCCCAGACCATCATGATGACGACAGCAGCCACAGAGATGATGGAGACCACCATGATGACGATGATCACCATGACAACGAACACTCAAATGACCACAAGGAGGACCACAATGACAGCGGTCACAGTGGTCACAGTGATGGCGGGAGCCACAGCAACCATCATGACGACAGCCACAAAGATGACCACCATGATGGAGATGATGACCATGACAACCATCATGACGACCACCATGACGACCACCATGATGATGATGATGATGATGATGATGATGATGATGACCATCACAGTAATGAAGCCGGCATTCACGGTTACCTTTCACACACAGGACACAGAGCACCAGGGCCACATATTGGTTTCCACTCTAATAAACTGGAAACAATGCTCAACCAGCTGCAACTCACAGGTACAAAACCACTGCAGAAACTTCATAACCTACATTTAAAACAGAAAATAACTTCTTTAAAGTTCCAATGAACTTTAAAGAAGTAGCACTTAGTAGAAGTCATGTGAGTAGAGTATTCTGCAGCTTTATATGTTTACAGAGAGACATTACTGTAGCACAAAAAACATGCCACAATATCACATTAAAATTTTTAAAAGTGAGTAGACTTATGTCATATATTGTGGGTAGTTGGGTAGACTTTTTCATCAATGTTAAACCAAAAGAAGTTTGTGGTATTATTAAAGTTAACAGTGCCTCTCATTTGGTCATCTGTCAATGATATTTACCCCCTTTTGCCAGTATGATCTCCAAGGAAACACAGGAAGGATCATATGATATGTCAGAGATTCTTTACCAAATCAGCACACTTTATCCTTTGTTATTGTTTTGATTGAGAGACCCCTAGTGGCAAAAAATACAAACTGTGTGCTTAAGGTGATGTTGTTTAGTCAACACATGTTTTTTTTTCTTCCACAACAGGTGCTGGCAGAAAGAAATCCAAAAATCCTGATGCCTTCCAGATCAGTTTCCCCATGAGAACAAACTACATGTACGGGCGAGTGAAGAGGACTCTTCTACAGGAGATCTTTGCTCTGACTTTGTGTCTTTGGATCAAGGCGGGTGTGGGGCCTGGCATTGGGACACCCTTTTCTTACTCGGCACCCGGTCAGGCCAATGAACTGGTGCTCATCGAATGGGGGAACAACCCCATGGAATTGCTGATTGATGACAAGGTAAGGGGAAAAATACAGGAACCCAGCAGAGCTGCAAGTTACGGTGATAAAGACCCTGAAAACGAATTTTCTCATTTCTTTTTAATGTTGTCCCACATGTATATAAGTGTCTCACAAATTTCACTATCCCACTCCCAGGCTGTGACTCTGCCCCTGACTCTGGGTGATGGGAAGTGGCACCATGTGTGTGTGACTTGGTCAACACGAGATGGACAGTGGGAGGCCTACCAGGACGGAGTGCAGAGGGGGTCTGGGATCAATCTTTCCCCCTGGCACCCTATCAAACCTGGAGGAGTCTTCATCCTAGGACAGGAACAGGTAGGATGGAGAGTTTCATTCTCCACTGATGCAAACAACCTGTACAGTTTAAGAACATAAGATACCTGTGAATGAGTTCAAAGAAAGGAAAACTTTGAATGCAGAAAAAGGAGTCAATATTTGCACAAATCGCTAACAATGTGCTCCAAGATCAAAACATTCAAGCCCTATTTGTTTCTTCATCATCTGTGAACCCATATTTATGCACATACTGGGCGTGCAACTTTGTTTTTGGTAAGCCTGGATCTAATGCTATTTACATGTCAAAAAACATTTGCCCAAACCACTTGCTTTAAGTTTTATGTTTTACTACAGAAATACTTTGTCAGATTTTAAAAACTTCAAGAACTATTAGTGTTGACAGTCCTTCGCTCTCTCTTCTCCAGGACACTCTGGGAGGCCGTTTTGATGCCACTCAGTCATTCGTGGGTGAGATGTCGGACCTCCACATGTGGTCGCATGTCCTGACTGCCAGTGACATCTACAGCCTCGCCTCATGCGGCAGCCACCTCAGAGGAGATGTCATTGCTTGGTCTGACACGGAGGTGGAGCTTCGTGGAGGCGTCTCCAGATACCCCTTTGATCCCTGTCACTGAAAGGCCGAAACACCAGCGGCGGTATTGGAGATATCCTGGAACTCAGGAGGATCCCAAAGTGGCACTGACTCCTCCAAACTCAGCATCAATGCCTTTCTTTAAGCCTAGACAGTGACTTTTCCTTAAAAAAAGAGAAATAACATTATAATCTGTGTTAACAGATACTGTGTAGGGACTTACTGGTGTTGGGCCTTAGGCTTTGGCCTCTATTGTAACCATGTCATGAGCTAGTGTTTTATTTTAAACAGAAAAAGTGCTGAATGTGACATATTGTCATATTGTTGATATAAATTATTACTGTAGGGTCTGTGATAACGATTGCAGACTTTACGTGGGTTCTGTTGTGGTGAAATGACAAACAGTTTTAGCTTGAACACAACTCAGAGAAATGTGCTAAGAATTGATCTATTATGTGGACAAACTTTTTTAAAAAGGTTTCCATTGGAGATACAGCTAATTAACCAAAGAAAATGTAGAAACAATTTGTGTTATATTTAATGCAGAATTTTAATACATACTTTTAATAATTCATGTGTTGTAGAAAGATTGATGTTCTGTTCTGGGAGAAATACTGAAAAGTCTTTCAGACATAATTTTGTGCCAGTCTGGTTTTACATTTTCACACGGACTCTTGATACTGTAATCCAGCTGTGCTGCTTTAAACTAACAGTAAAAGTTAACTGTACATTTTTTTTAAGACTTTTTACTCTATCGTGTCTGTTCACTGAGCAAATCACTGTTATTACCTTGTTTTTCCAATAAATTAGATTGATCTTTTTGAAATAACATATTTTGTGTAATCAAGTCGATGCACTGTGGCTTTTTAATTTCTGAAATTATCTGGCCTTCACTATTTATGATTGTACAATATATAAAGCACTGCATTTTGGCTGTGTTAGATCTCTGACCTAATGTATTGCATGTAAGTTGTTTTTTTTTTCTTAAAAGTGGAAAATAAAAATGTTGATAACACATACTCTTGTTTTTCATTGTTTATTGAGATAAGTCCCAAATCTAATGCCTTCAACCGCCAAACTGTCAGTATTAGGGCCATTGACTGATCATCATGGAGTAGCTTTATTAACCTTAACCCCAATCAGACACACAGTCAAAATCAAGCCAGCGGGACCGATGAGCTTTTATGACTCACACTTTAAGTAACCACACAACACCACGGCAAACACACACTACGATCCCAATTATAGAGGGTCCTAGCAAATTAATGACCTTTATAAACGTTATAGTACAAAAGCCATTCAATTTTTATTAAAAGCTTACTGAATATTGAACCTTCTTCATATGAGCATACAGAGACGAGGAAAAAAATCGTGTATCTGTTGCTAGCTGGGTTGCAGCGTATGTTCGAGAAGTTGGTGTTAGGGCGAAAAACAAAAACGGCCAGCGAAGTCGCGCGAAGGACCGCGGTTCGCTTTCGGTCTTTACTTACCTAAAGGCTGAAGCTCCACAGCTGAACATTAAGCTTGTCAGTCCAGTAGAGGTTGAGATAATTTTATTGGACGTGAAAATGGACTGCAATGATATTTAGAACAAATATTTTTGCATGTTGTCCTTGTGTGTCTCTATTTCTCTTTTGCTGTGTGTTTGTTTTCTTTGTCTATCTGTAAATGTTGAGCTTTGTCTCCTGTTTCTAGTTATGATCAAGAGAAGTTCATGTGGCTGAGAGCCCATTTTCTTTTAGCATGAACTAAAATACTGCTTGATGTCCTCCTAGACCATATATTTCATATATCTTTAAATTCTGTCTGTGATTGTGTCAATTGTCTGTCCTGGAAGAGAGACTCCTCTGCTGCTCTTTCTAAATTATGTTCAATTTTGTCTACGTAAATAGTTTTTTTCCAGGGGAGTTTTTCTAATCTGAATCGAGGGTAACAGGGTGTCAGGTGTTGTACAAAAAAAAATTGTTTAATAAAAGTTGATCTGAATAAACTGCTAAAATATAGGACAAAAATGATAAAAAAAGAACATACAGCAATCCATCATCTCTGTTTACCTTTTATTATTACACAGTAGTTTACTGGCACCAGTGTATCGTGGTTTTCCTTTTGCTACATTTACAAATGATCTATCCATCTTCACCTCACAGAAAATAAAAATAAATAAATACAAAAAAGGAAAACAAAAATCTGAAAGAGGTGTCTCAGGAAACAGAAACATTGGCCCAGTTTCAGTCTTATCATTTTTAGTGTTCATTCTTTTGCTCTAATGGAAACATTTGTTGTCCCAAACAGTTTTTTTGGCAACTTTGCACTTCAAGAATACCCAGAAAGTGAAGGCCTATGAACAGTCCATGTAGAATAACTAACGTGGAGATATAAAGTCAGGCCATTTTCAGGTCGATGAAGTTGGAAGGTAAATGACAATCCTAGATCTGTATTTGAAGGACCAAACACCAGCCGTGTCTCTAAAACAAGGTCTACATGCTCTTATCACAGAGTAAAGACTACAGTCTGCTTCCAACAACATGAACATTATCAGGAGAAAAAAATTAAGCTCAGTACAGAACATGTTGGACAGGAAACCTTGCTGCTAAGCTGGCACTAACCAGGTAGTGGCAGAAGACAGTAGGCCTATTTCTCTACAGTTTGTGGTTTATCCTTCAATGTATTGCAGTGCATGTGGATCACCAGTAGAGGGTGCTACAGAGCATTGGGATATTGTCAGTCAAAGTAACAGCATTTTCTCCAAAATGCTTTCATTGATAAAGTGCAGTAAACAATTATTTTTTTACTACCATCTAAAAATGCCAGTTCAATAAACTACTAGAAATAAGTTTATGAACTGGATGTCAAGCATATCTATCACTGGACACAAATCTAAACTTGTTACTGATTCATTACATCTGAATAATTATTTATATTATATAATGAATCAAAGCTTTGTTAGTGTTCCATGTTTTGTTTTCTCTTCATTTTATCACTGTGGCATGATGTATGAATTGAATTTCAAGTTACTTCAAGTGGACACTGAGCAGCCAATGAAGCAAAACTGGATGTAAGATTACCGGAGTGTGAGACTTGATTACTGCTTTAGCTTTACTGAGTCTGTTTTACTCAGAAAACCCACTGAGTGGTTTTGAGATAAACCAGTCAACCACACTTCTCCAAAATATCCAATTTTTCAAAAAATACAATTAGACAATTCTCTCTATGCATGGACAAAATCCATATTAACAGCAGTTTTTTCCAAGTCAACAGGGAACACTAACACTTTTCAAATCAGTGCACTAGCATGATCAGCGATGCATCAGTACCTAAACCTGACGCCTCATTTAATCAACATGCAGTCCTACAGTAGCTCGTACAAAAATCAGATTTTAACAAAAGATTGAGAATAAATTAAATCATTTCTATGTGTATTGTAAACAAATATGCTAACATCTATTTACAGAAAGTATACATTGTAATGAGCTGCCTTTGTGATTTCTTGATACTCACCATAGTGGACAGACCCGGCTCTAACAGTAAGTGTTTGACAGAGTTATTACTTGTTCGAGAAATGTAAGAGTTGTAGTGTTGAGAGAGAGGGTTTTT
>JAPZDY010000025.1:10451366-10466720 GCA_029783645.1 Ctenochaetus hawaiiensis
AGAAACATCAATAGTTTAGAGGTGTAAAAACACAGGAAGTCTCTGTAATTTAGATACAGCGGTCCCACCTCGGGTAGCCTTGTACATGTAAGATTGCACACAGATAGAGACTTTACACAACTACTCTATGTAAATAGTGAACTGCATGTTGAGCAACTTGAGAATAATAGTCACAAGAAATGCAGTAGGGTCTTGCACCGCCTTTTGGTGTTCGGGCCCCATTTACATTTCCACAGAGGCTGCTGCTGAGCCAGCATGAGGGATATCAAAGACTTTGTACCTCTTCACATAGAACCAATGATGTACTTTTAGCATCGCTGAAAGGATCATAGTTCACCGTTTACAGGCAGATAAGAGAGTCTTAGTCTAGTACTTGCTTGAAAACTCTGGAACATGCCTATGCTGTTAAATTAAGTTATTTATATGTTGACAGAGTTGTATATGTAATATTATTTAAACCTAAAGGTATACAATTTTTCAGGGCTGATTTTAATGCAGTCATCACACGCTCATATGAAAACTGATCATCCAAAAATATCCCTTCAGCACTTAAATCACAACCTCCCTAATGTGCAAAAATAATTCAAAATTTGTCTCACACAGATGTAAGGTTTCAGAAGTCTGAATAATAATAAAAAGAAGTTATAATCTTAAGTTAAGTTATAATCTTTCAAATTCAGTCTTTTTTAGCACCAAATTCCCTCTTTGTGGTATTATCCCTGTCCTGCAGCTCAGCACAGAAACTCAGTCCATGAAACCACAAAGAAGGAATTTATCCTGAAAAGACAGGTTCACACCTGATTTCTAACACTTGGGTGGCTAAAGTCCATTAAGCCTAATCTTGAGATTGTATTTTACACAAAACAGTGGTTGTTGATTTAGTCACTATCACTTCCTTTAAAAAGAAGCCAACAAGACCCTTTCGATGTAAAAATGCTAGTATTGTTTTTGAGAAATGTAAGTCAATAAGTGAGTTTTATATAAAGTATATAGGTCTTAAAAGAAAAATCTGTGCAACCTGTGACATCTGCTACCATAAGACCTCCATTTTGGATTTGGAAGGCCATGATCTTCTACATCTACATCATCTACATGAATTAGCCTATTTAGCTTCTTCAGTTACTAATCGTAATGAGGCACAATATTCTTACCAAATAGCCCGATTTGTTCCTCTTGTAAGCCTCAGTCAATTAATTAACTAATTATTTCCGCGTTTCTTGTTTGTTTCTCCATTTCTGCATTAGCAAACAAACATTATTTGTTCCAGCATTTAATTCCAAAGGAAATACAAACATTTAAACATGCCAACATACGAGGATGGATAAGCAAAAGGGTAAAATAGCGCTTAGGTCTTATATTTGTTTTCTCTGATTAAGCTTAATTTAAAAACGACACCATGAATGAGTATTGTGTCTCTTGTCTCTAAGTACTTAGATGATTGGCTGGATGGATTAAGTGCAGGACAAACTCTTAGCAGTTCTGTCATTGTTGGCATATAAATTGATCTGAGAAGCTTTTTGGTGTTTTATGTTCTTAGCTACAACCACTAGATGGCGTGAGACGTGCTTGTCAAGCCAATGTGAATTTAAACACTGAAGTCCAGGCTCCACCTGGAATGTGGGCCAAACTCGGATCCCAAGGTTCAGTCATGTGACTCCCAGATGGCCGAATGAGAGGAAACAACGCTGCAACAGGGAAACCCGCTGCAAAGTCTACTAACTTTAACGATTCGTGTTTGTTGCGTAGAGTCAGTCCTGGCCGGTTTGTATTCCCGGTTCGCACAGAGAGAAATGGGAAGCGTCGGGAGCAGTCATCTGTAGGAGGATGACAGCTTGTTGTCTCGCGGAGCTCTGTGGCTGCGGCGCATCACACGAGCTCCTCTTCACCTGCGCGCGGCGTGCCGGCGAATACTGCACACACAGATGGGAGATCTGAAAAACGGGAGTTCACGGCAGACAGCGGGGGGAGAGACGAGCTCACCGGACAGCCCGCTGACAGATGTTCGCTTCCAGAGGAGAGTAGCAGCAGTCAGCTCTCCTGCTGTGGCCGCCGCACGCCTTACTCTACCTGGAGTCATGGACGCCAAGGGGAGGGTCGACGAGTCAAGACTGAGGATGCATATTTTCAAAAACGGTACTACTTGCCACAATACTTGCCAAACTTCATCTTCAGTCATGTACATTGAATGTTTTGCAAGCAATGGAGGTGTTTTTCTGTGGTTCTGTCTTAATTTAATACAATAGAAACAAATGATTTCAAGGTCACCACAGGCCAAGCAATAATCTGAAATAATCCCATAATGCCCATTTTAGAAGCAAAGTCTTTGTTAATCCAGTGAAATTAATCTATAAAAGATCATTTGTACAATTCTGTAATAATACAGTATGGTGTGACATGAAGGAGCTTAAGTCTAAGTAACTGTTGGGTTTTAAGTTTTTCACTCTGACCACTGTCTTGATGAATTTTAGAAATATTTTTCAAAAAAACTCTTAAAGGATCACAGATTGTGATTTCTTTTTATCTGACTTTTTTATATGGCCTTGAAAAATATAACCTGCCTCCATGTTTGCAGTGTTTTTTTTGTTGCAGTTAATAATACAAGAAGGGTTTTATGATCAGATGAAGTATGACCTTTGCTACAGACCGAGAGGAAGTCAAGTGATGCTTTGCTTCAGGACATGAGCCACAGTGAAACCATTCTCCAAAATGATTTCATTGCACATGGGGACCCCTGGAGCAAAGAACACCAGCGTGGCTGTTTTCATAACAACAGAAACCATTTAGAGACTTTATAATACTTCTAAGAAGCAGAATAAAATCACATGAGCTTCAACTGTCAGACAGGAATATTCAGTCATGTGTGTAAACTGAAGAAATGAAGATACCTCAGGATTAGTCAGAGGAGGCCTTGATGCAGAAATGTATCAAAACAGCACCTGAAGACAGTTTCTTAGCTCATAGTCATTTGACCAGTCTAGGTACTATGTTGGCGCGTTGATTGGTTGTTTTTTTTTTCATGGCTGAAAATCCATTGGGCACAGGATATTGTATGCAGAAGGCTTCTCGCTGGGGTAAAACATCAAGTTGAATTTACCATCTATGAGCAAGAATGTGGAAACCCCCCCATCCCGTGGTCTTTTGACCTTTGTGCACATTCCATCCCTACAAACAACCAAAGATTAAAGAACCTGCAGAGCAAAACATTACATAAGACATCTCAAATCCTGGTGAAAGCAGGCTAAAGTTCAGCAATTTTTGGATCAGTGATTTCTTTTCAGAGATTCTTTCTTTTCTCAGCTGGAACATGTGAAGTGTTCAGGGTTTGTTCTGGTCTGGGGATATGATAACAGTTTGAAACACTGGTGAGTCAAGTGTAATTGACCATTGTTAAAACTCTTAAAAGGCTTTTCAATCCATGTCCAGGCGGTGTGTCTCCCTCGGAGCGAGGCCTGGTGTGGCGTTTCCTGTTTGGGATGTACCCATGCAGCTCGACAGCCTTGGAGCGCTCCCTGCTGCAGGAACAGTTGGTGGTACGTTACCGGGTCATGAAGAGAAAGTGGCAGCAGATTCTTCCCTCAGCTGTGCGGATGCACCTCAACGGCACTGATGGTAAGAGTCCCAAAACAAACTCAGTCACCATGAAGAGAGTCATATTTTATTGCTCTACTTTCTCTTCTTTAAAGCATCTGTGACTGTATGATCCTTTCTCCGTTCCAGCTGAGTTGGTGGCAGCAGTCAGGTACTTTGATCAGAGGCAGGCACAGGCCCAGCAACAGACCCAGGACCAGTCAGAGGAGGTCAGGGATAGATCGGCTTTCTTGGAGCTTCAGGCACAGGTTAGATGAGTTCCATATATATCGATTCTAGTCCTTATATTTCAGTGTTATCCTTTCTATTTCATACATACATCTGTGTTTCTATTCAATTATATTCTGTTTGTATATATCTGTTTAATTAAGGAGGAAAAAACTGACCAAGAACAGGATGTAATTACACTGAGCAAGCTGTTAGTTGTGTTTTTACAGATGTTATCATATCTATGTTTGTATAAGTTAAGTGATTATCATTTGCCTGGAGAGTGTGTACTTAGAAACAGCTTATTGATTTGTGTATGCAGATAAAGATACCTCCTGCACATCTTAAGCAAGATGTTAATCTCAATAAAAACTGACAGTAGTGTAAAGCCTGCATATAATTTTATTGTGTTTCCAGTGTAGGAACAAGATAGAATTAAAACATTAGTGTATTCAAATGTATAGATGCCACCAGTGTGGTAAATTCTGATGTCAGAATTAACAGTGGTCATAAATTTGTCCCTGTCACCAGATATTGTTTGAGCGCATCACATTTGACCAAGAGGAGCTGCGGGAAGCCATACGAATCATTGACAAGGATGTGCCGAGAACTAACAGAGACCTGAGCTATTACCAGTGAGTGATCATAAGGTTTAAGATACAAGTCAGCAGATTGAACATTGAATTTCAACTGCTGACCCTTAACATGAGATTTGTGGGAGTAAAGATCAAGACACTCCGTTTGAGGCAGCTAAAAGGGATCATTCACTCTCTGCTTACATCAGTTAGCCCTAAAAGGAAAAAAAACAAAAGAGAAAAGACTCAGGTTGGCTTTATAATTAACTTTTACACAATCATCCCTCAAGGCCACATAAACCTTTACATGTTCACAAGGAACAAGGAAATTTTTATTTTCAGCGGGTCCCTCACTCTCAGTTTTCCTCTTGTTTAGGCTTTAAAACTTAAAGCTGAAAACATTTGGTATGTTGAAGTTGATTTCTGTTTAAGACTATTGTTGTTTATGGGGTATCATCAATTTCTACTTGTTAACAAAAAGACTTCAAGGATTAATACATGTGGGGAACTTTGAGTTGCTCAGGAGGAACAGAAATTTAAATGTGTGCTATGAATATAGATTAACTTAGCAGGAAAAAAACAGACCAGTCCTGGTTTAGACCTTCCCAGATCATTTGTTTTCTTTCCCTCGGGGCTCCAGAACCAGTCAGACAGCCTCTCCTTAATACAAACATGTAACTACAATACTGAAAAAGGACTTAGAAAACAAAAGGCTTGAAAGCTTTGGTAGAGTATGACAATCTATGATAGTATCATCGCTACTAGTTACTACAAACTTATGCAAGTATATTGAAAAAATAAAAGCTATTGAAGATAAATAAAAACCTTAAAAGCCAGTGTTCAAAAAAATTCAAATAATTTCCTAACTTAAAAAGTATTATGTTTATTGTTTCCTGTACTGACAACATTAGTGCAGGTATAAAACCTCATATGACTTCTTCTTAACTATAAAGGCTTTATGTCAGTGATAAACTCCATGTATTTCACATCAAAAATGTTTCTGCATTAGTTTGAAACTAATTTTGCTCAGTTATCTCATACTGCTAATTTGTGTCTGCAGGGGTGAATGTTCAGGCAACCTTTTGGTGCTGAGAGACATCCTCATCACTTATGCTGCTTTTCATCCAGGTAAGCATTAATGATGAGCCCGCCTCGGGCTTACTGACACCGACTAGATCAGACAACCTACAGGCTGTGTGTTGTGCCATTTAGGACTCTGAGTGTTTGTTTGTGCTTCACTTGTCTTAATTGTCCATCTAGAGGTCAGTTATGCCCAAGGAATGAATGACCTGTGCAGCCGGTTCTTGGAGGTTCTCGACTCTGAGGTCGACACCTTCTGGAGTTTCTCCTGCTACATGGAGAAATTCTCCAAGGACTTCAGGGCTGATGGTCTGCACAGAAAAATAGGTGGGATTACCTCAGTATGCTACCAATATGTACATGTAATGAAAAGAGTTAATGACACAAAAAGATTTGGGACCTCTAGTGGTAAAACAAGGACATCTCAAGCTCTATCATGCTGTGTAATGGACTGATAAGTTTATTAGAAATGCCTGGTTTGATGCTAGGTCTGCCATTCAGATATGGACCATATTAAATGTGAACAAATCACAGAAGAAAAAAGCAAAAATAAAAACAAATGAAACAAGTGAACTCATAAGAAATAACACTTTTTCACAACAGATCCCACTTCAAAAAAGCACAGTCTGTGAATTAGTTTAGATTTTGCTGTATGAGCATGTAAAAGAGTTGTGTTTTACATCTTTTAGAGTTGGAGGCGGCCCTGTTGAAGGAACTGGACTCTCAGCTTTATGCTCATTTGGTCACAGATAGCTTGGAGAGCTTCACCTTCTGCCACAGGTAGATCATTTTCCTCTAATACAGTTCACTGTTCTGTTTTTTTTACTCTCTTTGTCTGAATATGGCTTCATATGCCACAGGTGGCTGCTGCTGGGTTTCCAGAGGGAGTTTGAGCACAGTGACGCGTTACGTTTGTTCGAGATCCTGAGCTGTGACCATCTGGAGCTTATCTCCCAACAAGTAGACCGAGCTCGTTATCAGGAAAGGCTGGCACAAAAATACAGTGCAGGTAAAACCCAGAATTCAGGGTGACTGAATACATCAGGCAAAGTGTGGAGGTGAAGTGACCACCGCTAAATATTTCACATAAATAGAAGGATTTTCTTAATGTTTGCAGAGGACAGTTCAGAGTCAAACCTACAGACCATCAACACCGACTTCACCTTTGAGCTCTTCATCTGTGCAGCCATCCTGTTAGAGAACAGAGAGTCTCTGATGAGGTGTCGAGATGATGTACAGCTGATCCAGTTTACCAGCAGGTTTGTCAGCAACACATGACAATCTTGTCATAAAAAAGGAGATTTTATGTTCAGTAATGCATGTTTTGGCTAAACCTTTGCCCTTTTGGTGCAGCCTGCAGGGAACACTGGACCTAAACAACACGCTGAAGAGAGCAGAGCACCTTTTGTACGACTACTGCAAGCGCTGTGCTTGGGACTATATGAATGGGCACTGCAGAACACACAAAAGCAAAGAAGAGGACTTTCTTTATCATATCCGTCGTTTACTTGTTTTAAAGTGATGACCACCATTGAATTACCTGACATCAAAGACTCTAAAAGTGTGAGATGCAACAGGAAGTGTAAGCTTCGGTTTTGCAGTGACACATATTCTTATCTGATTTAATTTTTAAAGAAAAAACACTGATGTACTGATGGCTGCTCACCTTAAGTTTGATCAGTTACTGTTGTTTAATATAAATGTAAAGTATTTATTGTATGAAAGTTGACCATCACCAACTGGGAGTCACTTGGGTTGCTATCTTAAACTTCCATGAGTGCGAGTCTAAAGTCTAATATTTTAGTACCTCAGGCAAGCTTAAAAAGCTGTTGTTTTTCGGGGTTATGCAATATTCAACTGCTAGAAGAAAAACAGACACTTGACAGCCATGTGTGTGAATATTAAGATCTGGTATGTTGCAACAGGTGGTGTGTGTAACAAACTGCAGTTATGTTAAATGCCAGATTGCTTGTGTCAGAGAGGCCTATGTAACAGGAATAGATGTTAAGTTGCTTAGGTCTGACAGAGGGACCATAAAATAAGGGGAAGTAAAATTTACTGCACAACTATGTTTTTCATAGAGAATGAAATACACACAGTAGTTCAGCTGATCATATGCCTTCCATAATACTGGAGGTCTGCATTGACTCTGGTAACTTTTAAGTTTTGTTCATGCTTTGAATGAAATAGACCTAATTTTACTAACCAGTGTCTACAGGAAACAGATACACTGGGAATAAAATATAAGACACTAAATTTGAAATGTAGGAATGCAAATAATAAAGTTTTCGCATTCAAAAAAATACCCACATGACTTTGTGAAACCACAGTTATTCTCCACCCCATGAAGTAATGTATTCAAACACGTAGCAGATACACAGCATCAAATACTGATGGCATATCATGTAAATGCTGCATATGTATCTGCTTGACTGTTTGTCATTCATCATTTCACAAGAACACTCATATACACTCTGCTGTTTGAGCAACTGCCCTGCAAAACACATACCTCCTAACAATTTGTGTCTCTAAAGTGAGCTAATGATGTGAGCTATCTAACACAGATCTTAAACTGCAAATGGCTTTAACTTTTGACTGAGATTTGCAGCTTTTTATCATCTAACATGTTTAAGTGCTCATTTGACTCACTATGTGTACATGTCTTAGAAGTTTAAGGCCATCCAAAGATTTCAAAATGGTTTTAAAACTTGTTGTATATCTTCAAGTTTATCAGTAACACAACCCAGAACTGTTACAGTGTTCCAGCAGTTTATGTTAGAGAGCATGTGAACAACATTATTCCAATTAATATTGCAACAGGGTAATGCTGCTTATTATGAAAACATGTTTGGTTTGGATGCCAAATCAAATTGTATCAGCTGACATTTTTAATTTCACTTAGTTTTGCACATCTAGCAGAGGGCTGCAGATTTAACAACAGCAGGCTTCTTCCAAGAAAATCCAGTCAGTGAGCAGAAACATGGGCCTAGAACTTTCCTTGGTGGAGTCACCTGACACCCTGATGGGCTCTCCTTGCACAGTGTTCTATATACACTGGGGAGCAGAGACGCTCGCCCTCTTAGTCCGCCTGCCAGGAGAGGGAAAGGAGTTGCTGGAGAGGAGTGTTGTGTGCTAGGCGAAAACAAAGCGCCACTCTAACTCAATAAACTCTCAAGTTGTGAACATCTGACGGCAAAAGGTAACCCCTTCTGCAAGAAGCTTTGCACTCAGCCTGGCTTCATAGTCTGTCTTGCTTGCTGCTTTCAAAAATTCCCAAATCAGTGAGGCTGGCATGTTTTTTTCATACAATGGCATGACAAGCTGAGGCAGAAAAGCCACACTGATCTGTGACTCTCCAGCAAAGGGAATGTCTTATTTTGTGATTATTTTGATTTATTTCCATATCACTTCTGTATCAGATTTGCTTTCTTTTCTGTCGCCTCACCAAGATAACCTCAACCAGAGGAAATTGTTAAACTGCATTAACTATACAGGAACAGAATCTAGTACAAACCTTCTTTGTGTACACAGCACTCTGTCCCAGCCCACAGTGTGATTATGCAGCCCCAATGCACTTTTTTGAGACTGTTTGACAAGTTCATCTGTGGGTGAAGGAGAAGCAGTGAAGTGGCTCTATGTCAGCATTTTCTGCTCTGTGTTGCACAACTGGATAACAAGCGATAATTCAACAGTCTTTAGTAAAGCAGTTCTGGGATATAATTTTAGCCCTTTGGCAAACAAATGGAATAAAGATCATCTAGAAATCTTCAAAGCTTAGTCAAATCAATTTTGTGCTTTGTTATTTGGTTTGATATTTAACTGCGTTTGCCATTTCCTCTACCCATAAAAAAGTTTTTTTTTTTTTCCTGCTTTAGTCTGCTGATGAAACTGATGAAATATGTTTATCACTAAACCTCAAATCTGGAACTTTCTACGTGTATTTGTATGATCCACACAAGTCTTGCCTACCAGTCACTGATAAAGCCACCTTCCATTCATTGCCATGTGCATACACTGATACTTATTATAGTAACAGTAAGCTATTTGGAGCCAGCTGTCGGAAAATCGTCTCACATAGCCAGCACTAATACCACAGTGCTGTGTCAGTGCTGGAGAAAGGTCTGGTTGTACCCATTATCATTCTACTATAGGGGAGAAAACACTCTGGCTGTTTTGCATTTCTTTAATTAAAAAAGACAAAAAACAAATGGAGAATGTGGACTGAAACAGTCATCCAATGGCAGGCCTATCTCCACAGTCTACATCCAGTGAGTCAGACTGATCAGAAAATAGACACACTGATCACTCTTCCCATATTAGTAAAACTCATTTCACCAGCCAGACTGAAACACTTCAGTGTTATGTTGCTGAGGAAGGAGAGAAGAGAGAAGCAGTGTGGAGAGGGAATTAAAGAGCAATGTGATGTAGTCCAGTCATTTGGTCTCAAGACTCAAGAGATAGTTTAAAGCAGTAGGCCCTGGATCCCACTGCAACTCCAGCAAAGCCTCCAGTGGCCCTGCATCTGGACTGATGTAAATAACAGGGGCAAGCACACCTTTGTAGGTACACCTACAGTAGCCATACATGAGTGTCCATAGTAGTCAGGCTGTAAAGACATAGTATAAAACTGTTATTTATATTAAAATTACAGTAATATAAATCTTTTATTCAGTGACAATAAAACATGTATAAATGTGAGACTACAGTCCAAAGGAAAAATGGCTACAGTTACTAACATGTTTCTTTTCTTTTTCCTGCTATTTAAGATGTCTAAAGGACCAGCGGTAGGTATTGATCTGGGCACCACCTATTCCTGTGTGGGCATCTTTCAGCATGGTAAAGTGGAGATCATTGCCAACGACCAAGGAAACAGGACAACGCCTAGCTATGTGGC
This sequence comes from Ctenochaetus hawaiiensis, assembly GCA_029783645.1. Taxonomy (NCBI): domain Eukaryota; kingdom Metazoa; phylum Chordata; class Actinopteri; order Acanthuriformes; family Acanthuridae; genus Ctenochaetus; species Ctenochaetus hawaiiensis. The sequence continues at coordinate 10,461,711 of JAPZDY010000025.1, forward strand.
CTTCACAGACACTGAGAGACTGATTGGAGATGCTGCCAAGAATCAGGTGGCCATGAACCCAGCAAACACTGTATTTGGTGAGGACTGTGACACCCAAAATACAACAGGCTAAATAAAAATTATCCCAAACCATTATTCCCAAGAAAACATACTGTTAAATTTACCTGGGTTTACAATGTACTGTTTCTCTTGAATCTCCTGTAGATGCTAAGCGTCTTATTGGTCGCAAGTTTGACGATACTGTGGTGCAGTCAGACATGAAGCACTGGCCCTTCAAGGTTGTGAATGACTCCTCCAAACCTAAGGTGGAGGTTGAATATAAGGGTGAAATCAAGACTTTCTACGCTGAGGAGATTTCCTCTATGGTCCTCACCAAGATGAAGGAGATCTCTGAGGCTTATCTCGGCAAGGTAAATGACAACTAGTGAGAAACATTAGGCTCAAACTGACATTGAGTATTGCAGGTTTCTGCAGATAAAAAGATGGCAATGATATGTTGCAGCTGTCAGGAAACCACACTCAGTATTAACACCTTTTACCAGCACAAACCGAGAATAGTTATCTAAAATATCATACCTTGGAACCGTAGCATGCACTTTTCACTTCCTAAAAAATATTGTAAAAAAAAAAAGATCTCTGTAAGAGTCTTGTAGCCTCTAACCACAGTTTTTAATGTTTGAGCTGAGCTGACATTTCTATTTCAAAAAGTAGATTAGTTTGAATGCACAAATGTTGCTTACAGTGTTGTTATCTTCACAGCCTGTGAGCAATGCAGTTGTCACGGTTCCTGCCTACTTCAATGACTCCCAGCGTCAAGCTACCAAAGATGCTGGTACCATTGCCGGGCTTAATGTGCTGCGCATCATCAATGAGCCAACTGCTGCAGCCATTGCTTATGGCCTGGACAAAAAGGTAACACACAAACAAAAAGTAAACCTTCACCAAATTTTATTTTTATTTGGCTATAAGTTTTACCATTTATTTTAGGTTGGTGGAGAACGCAATGTCCTTATCTTTGACCTTGGAGGTGGTACTTTTGATGTGTCCATCTTGACTATTGAAGATGGCATCTTTGAGGTCAAGTCTACAGCCGGAGACACTCATTTGGGTGGCGAAGACTTTGACAACCGTATGGTTAACCACTTTATTGCTGAGTTCAAGCGCAAGTTCAAAAAGGAAATCACCAACAACAAACGTGCCGTACGTCGCCTGCGCACAGCCTGTGAGCGTGCCAAGCGCACCCTTTCCAGCAGCACCCAGGCTAGCATTGAGATTGATTCCCTCTTTGAAGGAGCAGATTTCTACACCTCCATCACCAGGGCCCGCTTTGAAGAGCTCAATGCAGACCTGTTCCGTGGAACCCTCGAGCCCGTGGAGAAAGCCCTGAGGGATGCCAAGATGGACAAGGCCCAGATCCATGACATTGTCCTGGTGGGCGGTTCCACACGTATCCCCAAGATTCAAAAGCTTCTGCAGGACTTCTTCAATGGCCGTGACCTTAACAAGAGCATTAACCCTGATGAGGCTGTGGCCTATGGTGCAGGTGAGTATTTTCAAAAACAAAAAAAGGAGTTAACATAAAATCTGTCTTGTTATCTTGGTGTTAGTTTCATTAAATGGAAACTCTTTACAGCTGTTCAGGCCGCCATCTTGGCTGGTGATAAGTCTGAGAATGTTCAGGACCTGCTCCTGCTGGATGTCACGCCCCTGTCCCTGGGAATTGAAACTGCTGGAGGAGTGATGACTGTCCTCATCAAAAGGAACACCACCATCCCCACCAAGCAAACCCAGACCTTTACCACCTACTCAGATAACCAACCTGGTGTGCTCATTCAGGTAGAGCAACCTTGAACAAAAGTTGTATGCAAACAGCAGCTCACACCTCATTACCCCTGCGATTTGCAGTGTTCACTGAAGCTTAAGAATTTGATTTAAGTAATTGTTTTCAGGTTTATGAAGGTGAGAGAGCCATGACCAAGGACAATAATATCCTGGGCAAGTTTGAGTTGACTGGTATCCCACCTGCTCCTAGAGGTGTCCCTCAGATTGAGGTGACCTTTGACATTGATGCCAATGGCATTCTCAATGTATCAGCAGTGGACAAAAGCACTGGAAAGGAGAACAAGATCACCATCACCAATGACAAAGGTAGATGACTTTATTAAATAGCAGTGCGTAGCATATGGTAGAATTTATGTTTTAAAAATTCAAAAATTAATTAATATTATAAAACAAAATGTGCAGAAGTAGCAGTTCTGATTTTTTTAAGATATCCACCAAGGTAAGCATGATAATCAGCTAGCCCCAGCTCATCCTGCCTAAAACCTTAAATGCCTTGTTAAGTCACTGATAATAACACTGTAAATGTTTCCCCCATCATGTTTACTTTTCCTTTAAATACTTCTAATATCAGAAGCATTTAAAAGCTAATGTAACTCAGCAGCTTAAAGAATGATGTACAGGAACAGAGAGAATAAACAAATGTGGCATGAGAGGTTTAAAGCCTTGATTGTCATCCCTCCACAGGGCGGCTGAGCAAGGAGGACATTGAGCACATGGTGCAAGAGGCAGAGCAGTTCAGGGCTGAGGACGAGGCCCAGAGAGACAAGGTCACAGCCAAGAACTCCCTTGAGTCTCTGGCCTTCAACATGAAGAGCACTGTAGAAGATGAGAAGCTCCAAGATAAGATTGGCCCTGAGGACAAAAAGACCATCGTAGACAAGTGCAACGAAGTTATTGCCTGGCTGGACAGGAACCAGGTAAATATCAGTTGATTGAACTATGAGTCTTGATATGAGACAAAAGTTCCTCTTATTGTCAAACACTGTGAAAGCAGAGCCCATTGTATGTTCAGCTCTGCGTGTTCACCTCATGTGAATTATATGAAGCAACTTCCCCATTTCCCTGTAAAAAAAAATTAATTCTGTTTCTTCTGTAACCCAGACAGCAGAGAAGGATGAATATGAGCACCAGCAGAAGGAACTAGAGAAGGTGTGTAACCCCATTATCTCTAAGCTGTACCAAGGGGGTATGCCAGGAGGGATGCCTGGAGGAATGCCAGGAGGAATGCCCGGAGGCTTCCCTGGTGGAGCTGGAGGCGGCTCCTCTTCTGGCCCAACTATTGAAGAGGTCGACTGAAGCACCTGCTGACACTTGATCTCAGCTCCTGACATGCACCTACCGTCTTAAAGCATTTCCTTAACCTGAATACATATTGAACAAACATTACATGACAGGCTTTAATTTAAATTCTTGCTCTAATGTTTGCTCCAGGATTAAAATTTAACAAATTCAGTTGTTGGTTTTAGAAATATTCTGTTACATAAGACATAATCACAGTCTGTTTTTCGTCTTCATTAATTATATCTAATATCTCTAATAATGCATTAAACTACAGATAAAAAGCTGCATCTTTTTACTTGTGAATTCTAACCTTCAAACCAATAAAGATCACCAGTTCCATTCTGATTTTTCAAAAGAAAATGTGTGAATGTGTGTTTTTTGTGGTTCTTATTTAAATAGATTATATTTCTAAAAGGTCACGTACATTATATACCTCTCTACACAAATGGGTGCGAATACTGAGCTTGCAGCAGATAAAACTTGTAGATAAAAAGTGTTCCTGTACAAACCCAGATCTGTATCTCTTTCCTGTGCTTCTACCACGACCTACACAGGGGAAACAGTGTGAATTATTAAAAAAAAACAATATAAATAGGCTGATGTAGTTATCCAAAATTATTTCTTATTTTCTCTTTTTAAATGTTATCTACATTATTTGCTGCTCTTGTTTCTGCTGATGTGTGAGGTTTGAAACAAGGATGCAAAAAAGGATATACAAAACTTAACATTGGGATTGTGGTGCAATATTTCACTGGAGTTATTTCACTTCAGAGTAAAAACAAGAGGAAGTGTTGTTGCTATTTGCTGATGGGATAATTTTGCAACAATTTGTTCGCTAGAAGTCATGACTTGCACATATGTACAATAACAGGACACGCACAAGCATAAGAAAACATGCTTGAATGTTGCAGTTATGTAATCTCAGGTGCCTATCACCAGATGTTCTTTTCACAGACCTGTTACAGCTGTCAGTGTTTGTGTCTGACTGGGGTCACCTGCAATGTGGAGTACATGGACCACAGTCTAAGCGTCTGTGATGCAGGTATAAAAGTCAGTGTTCCACATTACTGGGACTCAGGGAAGTGAATCACAGTTGAGACGCGGCCATGTTCCTGCTTGTCAGTTGTTTAGCCTTTGTGGCCTCTGCACTTGGTGAGTGGCTGAGGGTTTGCCTGCAGATGACGTATTTATCTGTAGTAAAGCTGTCTGTGGCTATGTGGTTGAAATTGCAGACATCTCTCTTATTGTTTGGCTACTTGAGCATCATTAAGACTGCAAATACAATAATACACTGATCATATCCCAGTATATATATGCAATATCTCGGGACAAGCAGACAGTTTTTTCACTGTAAATGTGCTTTGGCCTCAGGGTGTGGAGTACCTTCCATCAGGCCACAAGTGAGCGGATACAACAAGATTGTAAATGGGCACAATGCTGTGTCCGGGTCCTGGCCCTGGCAGGTCTCACTTCAGGTAATGCATCCTCCAAGCTCACTGTAGTTTTGCTACAATTTTAACTCCTTGTGTATTTCAGAAAAAAAAGACATCTCCTCACTTCTAGGATAGCAGGGGATTCCACTTCTGTGGAGGATCCCTGATCAGCCAGGATTGGGTTGTCACTGCTGCTCACTGCAGTGTGTCGTAAGTCATTTTTAAGAGACCCTCATCTACATAAGAAAAAATTTGATATTGTATTCTCTGTATTCTCTCACCTGTCTATTTTATACAATCAAGAGCTAGAAGCCACCGTGTGATCCTGGGAGAATATGATCGTCAGTACAACAGCGAGCAAATTCAGGTCAAGTCTATTGCCAGGGTAAGCGTTAACATCCCCAAAGTAGTAATTCTTGGGTTTACCAGAATGATTCATAATACATTTATTAAT